>PYUH01000535.1:605510-637163 GCA_016808085.1 Suaeda aralocaspica
CCCCCCCCCCCCCCAAAATGAATTTTTCCTTACTGTTTTTCTTTTTACTGACTTTTTTTGTATAAATCTTAAACTATTGGGTTTTAAAGAATTTTGGATTTTGGTAAATAAATGATCATTCAATGGTCAATAAGTGTATTTATACCTCAAGTCAAATGTATCTTGTTCATTTTTTCAAATCTGTTGTGAATTTGATTTTTAGGAAATATTTGGCTCCCCACCAAAAATTTGGTGGGAACAGAAATTTTCAGAGGTGGGGTTTGCATTTTTGGAACCAAAATTAACAAAACCATTTTTCCTAATTACTTCTCTCTCTTTCCTTCTATATGTGTTAAAAAGATGGGGCCCACTATGATGTTGACTCTCCTTGGGCTTTGTTCCACCAAGCAATGTAGCAAGTAATAAAGTACCGAGGGAGTAGAAAAAATGCATATACAAAAATCAAACTTCTAATATCACATCACGTGGTAGGTCATATTACAACTAGATTTTAATGATGTTAGTCTGATGGCTACTAAGTATTGTAAATTGCTTCTCCAACTAATCACACATGAACATAATTGCCATACCTTTAGTCAGTCTAAAATCAGAAAAAATAAAAAATGACCAAAAATAGAACAAATATAGTCAGTCCACCTTGTATACCCTCCTCTTCTCCCACCCATTCAAAACCCTAACCCAAATTACACTTCTCAAGTCGAATCGTAAAATCCTAATCCTAATTACTCTTATTAAATCAAAAACTAAACAGATCAATTAACAAAAAATTAGGAAGAGAGTAACAAATGAACCTGTCAGAATGGAGATCCCTCAACACAACGTAGATAGAAACAAGACTACACTGATCATAATGGACAAATTCTTTTCTCAACTGGAACAAAAATCAGAACAAAACATATGGCAAATTGAAATATAAGAGAAAAAATGATTAACCTTTGAAGAACTTCAGAATGGAGTTTGAGATCTGTATCAGTAAAAGCAACATACATTGAACTCAAAATTGCCAGAAAGAGAGGCAAAACAAAGAGACTTTATTATAGACCAAAAGTGAAGAGAGGAAAAACAATATAAAGAATTAAAGGAAGCAAGTTGGGGGGGTACTGTAGTTGCTATAGTATATGAACAGTATCCCCTTAAGGGGTATTTTAGAATGTACAAGTATATCATGGAAAAACGCTCCAATAATAAATAGTTATTGATCAACACAACATTAAAAAAGAAACAACCCTCATGAAATCATACAAAAAGAATTCAAATTTTATCATACTAATAAATAGTTACTCATATATTACACATCATTCGATGGGGATCATCCTAATATCTAATGTCCAACACGGCTCAATGTAATAAGGAGCATAAGAGGTGCCAGGTGTACTTATGTCATGTAACCCAAGCACTTCAAAGAGAGCATACATGGTCTATCATTATTTCACCATCAAGATGTCACCTATTCATCTCCTCAAATTTATACAGTTACTCTAGTTAACTGAATATGTCAAAATTGGTTGAATCAACATCCTATGTACAAGTTTTTTTTTCATCCCATTATCAATTCGGAGTCATAGAAGTCGGGTGTTGTAAGACCCGCAAAATGGACACTTGTGATACAGCCGGTGGAAGGGAGCAATTCCTTTCTTCTCACAGTCGTTGCATAATATGGCCTGCAGATCATAAAGCCAAATATGACTAAAGATCACACACGTGTAACCCAAATGGAAAAATGTATGTCAGATTGCACAAACCTGAGTCTCCCCAATGTACTCCTCTGGTATCTTCTCTTCAGCCAATAGTGCGTCTAACATTCCAAACAACACCTGCAGGTACATCCAATTTTAGGGACAGAATTGTGCAACTCTTGCTCCTTTAATTAGCTTATTTCATTTTTAGACAAATAAACCATACACAAAGCTACAGAAAAGTCTCCAGTGGAGATAATTGGTAACATGATGAATCAGAACAGTCAAAAAGCACACATCATGATGCGCCCCAGAAAAAAAAAATCAATATTCCACAATATATTAATAGTCAATACAAATCAAATATTAGGAGATAGTAGAATTAGCAACTTGCATGAATCTAAGCTATTGTAGACAAGATGGTTCTGTCAAAGTAGGGTGGAATGAGTACACTGAAGGGTAAAAGTTGGAAAAAGGTGAAGCTATTATATTATATTGGTTAATATATAAGGCAATAGCCGACTTCAACATTTTGGGAATAATGCTTTGATGATGATGACTGATATCTAAGAGAATGCTTGATACAAACCTGCATGTCACCAAGGGATTTGCTGCAGACTGGACATGTATATCGCATGCAAGTGTATTCCTGAATCATGTGAAAGACAAGTTCAGAGAGGCTAACTTCTAATTCACACTTATTAAAGAGTTATGCAATGTAGGAACTTTACTTGAATCTTATCAAGGGTCGTCTACATGACATTTTATTTCACTACTTAGCTTCTTGAACTAAAATCAATACACTCCAAACTTTTGATTCAAGAAGTTCTACAATATTAACAAGATGATATGACTAAGCCATATTATTACTGCTTTTCTTATTAAAGCTATTAATTAATCCAAAAACAAAAAGATTCATGGCACAAAAAAGAAAGTTTAGAAATCAAACTTGGTAATCTATTCCTTAAAAACAACTAATCAAGCCTTCTTTTTTAGTCTTTTACTTGTAAATATCTCCTTGTGATAAAGTTTGTACACAAGTATTCTCTTGATTTCCTTTCTCAACGCTTGGCATTTTCAACAACAAATTCGTCATCACTACAAAGTCATGAATGTACTCTAGTCAAACTCATGCCACATAAGCTTATTATTTAGTATGTTTATATGGCACAGTTTTTTAGTGGAACACCATTTAATACTATTGCCATCACTAACAAACACCTGGCAAACACCTTCTCACCGTGTAAAGAAAATTTAGCCTCTCCAGCCCGTCATTTATGTGAAGTCGTCCCCTACACTTTTTACGTCTCCAATGTGCAAGCCCCAAACCCCTACTCTCTTTCTAGCTATGGTAGCCACCACCTCTATGAAGCACACAAATATGACTCCCACTAGTTTTACTACATAATTGCATATATATGACTGACAACACAATTCATCAACTCATCATGTATCATGGCTGACATAGGATGATCTAGCAAAAGATATTATTTAATATCTTTCCCCTTCAATTGTTTTGGCCTTCTACACGTTAAACAACGACATACATTTCAGCGGACAAGCCCCACCCGTTGGAAATTATTTTGATTTTATTTTTTTTGGCATTGTTTTTAAACTATAAGCCAAAAACTTATGTTTTTCTTCAAAACCTAGCTTTCTATTCCCAACTTTGTTCTCAACAATCATATATGTAATATGTTATTATCATTTCGCAATAACTATAATGAAACCTAAGAATCTAAGATCCCCTACTATTCAAATTTAACATGTATGTCTACGCCCAACAACTTGTTAATTTGAGGACGAAGGGAACACCAACTTTTCAAAATTTTATAGTCGTGTGTTGTAAATCAAATTATACATTGTCTAAGGATCTCTATAAATCAAAAAAAGTGTATGGGTAGTTTCAAGATACCTCGAAACATGACGAGTGCATCAAATGACCACAAGCAAGGGCCTTTACCGGATCACTAGAAGTAAACATGTCTTCATGGCATATAGGACACTTATCCTCAATGCACTTCTCCCTGCAAATGTGTGTGGATGAAAGAGATCGGGACATACATGCATTACATTTCATGCAATGGAAGTAGTCAATTCCCAACCCTTTTCCAAGACGACATAAGTTACAGTAGGGGCAATGATAGATTTCTCTGTATCATAAATATTGTGTTAGAAAACTTCGTAGATCTTAAACTTTACAGGAATAAGGAATAAAGAAATAGATATTGGTCCATAGTAAATTAACCTATTATCATCAAATAATCGACAAATTTTGCAATAGTATTTTGCCATAGAATACTTGTTGCAAGAAGGAGTTAGGCAAGTGGGTCCGATTGGTTGAATTTCTAAGCATAACATGCACATCATCTGGGTTGTCGATTTCCTGCACAAGTGTTAACTCATTGAGCAAGAAAACGTTCATGAACATGCACTAGACATCAATCGTTATATTACCTATCCATCAGGTGATCAGAAACCTCCTCATCATGACAACGTCTGCAAGTTACAATCTGGTTGCAGCAAGCTGCAACAAGCTTACAGTTCTGTTTGTAGTGTTTGCAGCCAAAAATACACCCCTCTGTATCTCTATATGAGGGAGATTGACCTGGAAGCTTTCCCGACTCACTTGCAATCACACGATTTGAATCAGGCAGTGATTGCGCAACACAATGGCTAAGGAACAGCAGAACACAAGAAAAAATCAGATGCCACTAAACATACAACTATATCATTGGTTTTTTAAAAGCAACAGCTCAAGAAAGGTTGCTATGAGACTATTAGAGAATTACCAAATTTGTTACAAGAGTATTACCAACTTAAAAACTCATTGTCATAACTATTTATTGTCACTAATCATTATACAGGTCTTGATAAAATCCCATTGGTTCCTGAATTGGCAGAATATATTTCACACTTGGGTCTGGCACAAAGATTAAGAAGCAGAGTAAACCATTTATTTGTACGCACATGGAGAAAAAGCTAAATTAAATATGAGGTTTTTTTGGGCCATCCTTGAAGGTATTTGTGAAATCTACCTATCAAATTGCAAGCTCAATTCAAATAGAAGAGTCTTTTCAAAACATGAAAGATGTTTGAGGCAAAAAAACTGTGTACAATTTGTCAATCCAGCCTGATAGATAAAAGGTTTTATAGTGAAGAAAGAGCTAACAAATAAGGGGCATCAATGAGAGCCCTAATATGAGCAACTCTAAACCAGGGTCAAAAGTACTCAGCCCAACAAGACATGATAATCACAAATTAATCTACCACATTAATTAGAAAGAGAACTTTTTATTTCATTGTATAGTTGCCTCACATAAATCTAGTCACCTTATATCTAGTCAGATTGATCTCAAACTAGGTAGGGGGAGACCGAAAATGACTTGATGGTAAAGGGTTAGAAAGGATATGAAACTTTTAGATTTACAAGAGAATGAAGTTCTCCCAGGGGATGGACGAAGAAAATTTATGTGGATGACCACATGGAATGATTATTTTTGGTTCATCTAGCCGACCCTAATTTTTGGGATTAAGGCTCTGATTGATTGATGGATTGATTTTGTGTAATGGGGAGGGGGGATGTTGCGGTTGAAATAAACTAGATAAAAATTCAACCTTGTCATCAAGTCCTGCATTATTCGTGTTTTTGCTTGCAGATTCAAAGAAGAGTCCTGTGACACTTTTCTTACAGCAGCTTCTAGTTTGCTTACTGAACCTGCGGGGTTTCCTTCTCGCCTATGCTTCTCCTTTTCTCCCAACAACATTTCATATTCAAAAGATTTGTGCTTCTTGTTATCCACTCCAAGATCTTCCATTCTTTTAACCATATTGATGGTCCTGGCCTCATCATGAGGACAGTTCACATTTCTAACATTGAAGTTTTTCCCTCGGTTATGAGGAACACCTACAGAAAATTGCTTCACAGCAGTATCTAGGAAGCCCATGTTTGACGAATTAGAAAAATATGGCTTTTCTACCTCGAAAACATTGTTCTCCATTCCTTCCCACCAATCTCCTAACCACTCATTAAACTTAGTATATTTGGTAACTTTGCGCCAGCAGTCCATCATAGCTTGCTGCTCTTCTGGTGTTAAAGAGGCCATAAGCCATACTATCATCTTTTGCAAAATCTCTGCCCGTGTTCTTCCCAGCATGTACCCTACAATTTTTTCCTGCTCTTCAGTGGAGAAATATTCTCTAAACAGAGGCCAAAGTTCAATTTCTTCCCTATGTATGTGATCATTTAAAATCTTTTCCAGCGATTTGCAACTATCTTGGAGTTTTAAACACAACTGATGATACTTCAATGATGCCGGACCTGCTTCATCAACATCAGAACCAGAAAGCATATCATACAGTTCAGACATCTGATTTAGAATGCCTGACACTCTACTAAAGCATTCATCTTCCAGTTTGTGGTCAATGGAATAAGACTGAGTAAGGTTTTGAACCTTTCGCTTTGCCTCGAGAGCTGGAAATGCCACTTGATCCTCAGTTTCACTATGAAGTTCATACAAAGATCGCACTAGGCTAAAGTGTTGGTTGAAGTCCACAAAAAGCTCCAAGTTTTTGGACAGCTTAGTCGAGTCAGCAACCAAGGATTCGAGGTCTTTCTTTATAGCTTTGTGGAAATAATAAATGTGGTCCATTGGCCTTGGTTCATGAAGATCAGCAGAAACTGCTTCAATGGGCGATCTAGAATCGGTATACGTCTTATTTAGAGCAGGGGAAGAAAATACAAGCAAATTGATACCACTAGAGTACAATGTAACATGCTTCATAGTTTGCTGGAAACATCTGATTGAGCTATCAAGAGAACTATGTTTGGTCATGGCATGCTCTAATTTGTTGCTAAGATCTTTACCCTCCTTAAACTGCTCAAACATGTAAGATAGTCTGCTGTTGAACATTTCTTGCAAATCCTCCATCGTAAATTTTCCAGAGTAACCTATAAGTATCCATTGATGTAACAGAGATGCAAAAGGTCTAGCCAGAAAGCTAGATTGTTTAATGCCAAGTAAGATACACTTCAGCTTATCCTTGGGCAAGTGAGATGAAAACCAAGATGCCACACATTTTAATAGGCCAAGAGGCAGCATAGATAGGCTCTTGAATAGCAACTTTTGTTGGGCTTCATGGTCATAGTTATTGATGATGAGAGGAAAAACCTGACAAAAGCAATCAGAAGAAGAAGATAAGATCAACATTTAACTAGAAAATATAACAGAAACAGCCAAAAGACGTAGTCTTTGAGGATCTAAGGTGAAACAGGAAACATCACTTATTAAAGCTTATATGGAAATGTCGAGTCCTTAGGGTGGAAAAGTTGTTTAATCCTAATCCTGGTGTTCATAAGCAACGCATAATTCTAGATACCTTTGTTTCTTGAAATGATAAGTGCTTACTAGTTGCCAATACTAGATCCTCCAGCTTACAACATAGCATCTTGAAAAATCTCGGATTAGCAAAATTAATGTGAGTGACATCAAAGATAATCTTCTGAAATCCTTCAATTTCATTTTTGCAAGGAATAGCATTGCAAGAGGGAAATGTGTGAAGTACATAGGCGCCTTCTAACAAAGGATAAAAGATTTTGTCCAATGCACCACTGCAAATTAAAAAAAAAAATCAACTTATGCAGATACTAACAGCAGAGCAACAATACAGAAGGCTTCAAAGGAAACAGACAAAAAAAAAAAAAAAAACGAATTGAATTATCGAGGCCGAACCTAATTTAGAAGGAAGATACCTATAAAAAATAAGCACATCAGTAAGGAAGTTGATGCGAACCAGTAGTGATGGCAAGCTTGAGAATTTGTTAGACCCTAATTTATGAAGCTTGTCCAAAATATCTTTAAAGTCAGAAGTGAGTGCAGCATGCCAAAGCACGAGGCCTTCAAATGGGCTTTTATCCTTAACATTTGAGTGCGAATGGGATTCAGAAGACGTTTTAAAGAGGCAAAGTTTGGAGATGTCTTGCAGTTGACTAGATGGTGGTGTGCAATCTGGGGAAGGTAGTTGGGTGGCGTTGCTGAACCAGGAAATCACCACCTTCAGAGAATGAGTCGTAGCATTAGAAATATACAGCAACAAAAAAACAGTAGTCCCAAAATAATCTGGGGTCGGCTAAACATGAAACAAGGAGTCGCATTAAAAACACATTGTGGGGGGTGGGAGGAGGGGGCCAGGGAGAAGAGTAGAGCAAGAAATATACTTGTTGTACCAAAGAATCTTGGGGTACAATGTTAGTGATAGTGTGTTTGAGGTCCGAACGTTCTTGAGGGGTGAGAAAGCAAGCCATCCAAAGAAAAATGTCCTCCATGAGCACCACCGGGACACTGCACACTAATTGCCAAAGGAGGAAACCTTGCTCTTCGTCGGAGAATTGGGTCATCAATAGAGGGAAAACCTGCCAATTGACCTCAAAAAGAATGAAAAATCGCAATATACAATGTCGAATCATCATTATACGTATACGTACCTGTTGTTCTTCCTTGGTCATATGGTGAGAAATGGAAGCCTGTAGAGTGGTAATGTGAAGGGTAAGCTGTTGAAATTGTTGAGACGGATTGCCACGGTCGTCCAGTAGACAAGCAAAAATGGATCCGAATATAGAATCAATCATATGGTGCTCTAGGAAATATGTACGGGCAATATTTTTCACACGCGCGTCAAGAGCTAAGAATATAGTCTGTAGTTATAAATTAATTAGTTGGCAAAATAAAGTCAGTGATTTGATTGAATTTAATTTGACGACTAGTGTAGTTGCAGTAGTCAGTAGAAGTGTAGAACAAACAATTGATTAGAACAAGCTTGTGTTGACTTGAGAGGCGAGTGAAACAAGAAAGAAGCAATTACCTCGTCTTCAGCAGCGCAGTGATAGGCAAAAACAGTGCTGAAGAATTGGAGTCGGGAATCGAGTAGAGCAGCGCGTTGCGTATAAGTTTGATCGGAATCACAAGATAACTGGAGAAGTCGGTCAAGTTCACCTCTAAAAGCCTTGTGGAAGTAGAGTAGAAATCGTATCGGACCACTTGAAGAAGAAGCTGAAGATACAGCTAGCGATGCGGCTTCAGGTAAGGACGATGAGGAGGGTTGTTCGCCTCCCTGCCCCAGTCCCATGCGCAACTTACTTCCAAAGGCCACCTGCTTTTGTGGCGGAAGATGAAGGGGGTATTACTGTATTAGTCTTAGTAGACGAGCAGTAGTGGTTTGCTAAGAAAGAGGTAAGCTGGTAGCAGTGGCGCAAGTAGTGCTTGTGGGATTGAGGAGTTTGGGGTTGAACAGGTGAATGAGAGAAACGATGATTTTGTTTGTTAATGGTGGGTGTGACCAAGTTTCTTCTCAACAGGAATATTTTACGATATAAATTTATAATTTTATTAGTAATCATGAAAAAGTGTGTTCGCCACCGTCTACGCTCGTACTCTACTCATGTCTCCACGTTCCTAACTACTACGCACCATTTTTTAACAAAGTACTTATTATTTTATTACTTTTTTTAACGAAGTACTTATTATTTTATTATAGTACACTTATTGTAATATTTATATAATACGTATGTTTAACATTTAGCTTTTATTTGATTTACTATATAATTTAATTTAAATAAAATTTTAAATGAAGCAGTTTTAAACCCGCAATTTTAGTGATATATGTAAAATAATATAAAAAGTATTGAGATGCAAAGAAAAATACTTTGTATTATATAATTGAGAGAAGGAGATAAAAGATGTAGTAAAGTTCATATCAATTTCTCTTTTCTTCAATAGGTATCCACCATTATATACATGTAATACATGACTAGTAACATTCCAAAGATATTGAAAGCCATCATTAAGTTGTAGGAGTTACAACTTAATGAGGTATAATTACAAAGGAATGGTAAAGGATAAGAAGAGTTACAAAGAAACTCTTGAGATTATGGACATCCACCATAATTATTACATAACACTCTCCCTTGGATGTCCATTATTGAACAGTGTGCCTCATTAAAACTTTAACTAGGAAAAACCCTGTGGGAATAAAAACCTAGTGAAGTAAAAAGAGTACATCACTTTCATAATACGCTGTAGGATGTTGCCTCGTTAAAAACCTTACCAGGAAAACCTAGTGGGACAAAACCATGGTAAAGGAAAAAGAGTGTAAAGCGTATTTTCTCCCCCTGATGAATGCATAACTTGAGGTCTTCTAGAATATTAAATTCAATGTCTTTGGGGAGCTTCACACTTGAAGTAGAATAATATTCAATTCTTTGGTAGGTAATCCTTCCTGACTGGACTTCAATCTTCAAATCTTGAATATAAGAGATCTTCATTTCTATATACTCTTGAAAATAGTACATATGTTGCGTTTACTATTACTTTATATTTGTTTCAAGTTATCATAACCATTAGATTTATGCCTTCTTCTGGAAGTCATATAAATAGTTGTTGATAATCAAATATTGATCATAACTTAATCATCATTTATGACAACACGTGATATTATCAACAACATTATCTAATCTTATTTAAATTAGTAATAACATACAAGTCATTACATTTTTTGCTTATGGTTTTTCTAGATCATAAAAAAACATTCTTACCACAATTTAGTGTGAAAGTTCTCCAATGAATCATAGATTATGATTATCTCTTACATACTAAAACTTCAAGTTCAGTTTGACAATTTAGTCATCAATACTCTTCGAGAGTTTGATAACGATGTCAACATTGTGGTATTCAAAATATAGAATTTGAAGGGCTAGATATTTGAATATGTCTTACATAAGTTCTTCTGGAACTTTTATGCATGATCCACAACATGCTACTAGAACGCTTTTATATGTATAGTTTGATCACAATTATATTGTTATTGGATTCTAAGTTTTTTCTTGTAAGTCTTCATTATGTTGTAAACATCACTTTAGGTGTAGTGATTCAATTTTGGCAAGATTTATCTCAACATATATACATAGTATGACTAAAATATTTGTTTAACGCTATGCATCATAAGACATAACTAAATACAAATCAAATCATAGATGTGCAACACATCTTGATTAGACAAAAGTTGGCATAAAACTTTTATTTTCAATTATAGGAATAATTAATCAATCGCTGCTTACAATTTTGCCAACTTACCATGATTCTTCTATCCCCCCCCCCCCCCCCCCCCCCCCCCCCCCCNNCCCCCCCCCCCCCCTTAAGCTGGTAAAATATCTCATATATATAGGAGCATTAAATTCTTAACCAACTTAGTACATAGTTTCATGTTCAATAGTTTTCATTCATAAGAGATTCCTCCTATTTTCCAACAAATTTCATTTCTTAGAAGAAATATATTCAAAAAAATTTCATCTTTTATAGGAGAACAATCTCAACGAAAACCAATTTTTCCTTAATTTATAATACACATCGCACATATATCTATTGTCAAATCTTTATAATTTATTCTCTTCTAGAGATCATTATCAATGGGGAGACATATATTGTGCAGTTGTTTTTCTTCTTTAATTTTCTTATTTCTTGTGTGTTGACATTCAACAGCCCCAATCAAAAGATCGAATCATTGTATAAACTTTTCACTTGCTTGTAAGTTTTATGTACTAGCTGGTGATCTTCCGGATCCCCAAAGGCTTTAGAAGTATAAGACTAGTATTTAGTGAACTTCTGATCACGTAATACTAATTAAAACAATATAAGGTATCAAACATTTTTTCAACCATTGCTCTTTCATATCCTTATTTATTAAAAAAACCAATATATTATTTCTTTTAACAAACGATCAAAATTTACAACCAAAATATAGCTTGATCTTAATGTTATGTCTTGCCATTCAATTTATTTCACATATCTAACTTGAAAAGGCGTCAGCACATCATTTCATATCACATATTGAAACTACAGGTTTCCGTTACGAGTAATTATTAAATTTGGATGTCCTAATTTAATTATCACACCTAATCACTTTTCTAATTTAGATTATGGCTGGTTTCCAAAAACTATTAATCACGTTATTATTCATACTTCATGCATGAATGGCCATGAATATTAATATAATGTGATGTGAGAACACTAACATGTGTTTCTTTCTATACTTGGCAAGAATAATACTTTATCTAATAATCATTCGTACTCTGCTGAAGCGCATTGGTTATCATCATGATACATGCTAATCGTGTTGGAAATTCTATACTCTTCTGGAGTATTATATAAAATTTTGGTACAAATTAATTTTACTAAACATAATCTCTTTAGGAGATCCATCAAATGCATCACTTTCTTGAATTTGCCATTATCAATTATAGTTGCTCCGTTCCTTTGTAAAATATTGTTGTCTCTAGAAGTACTAATTTAACACGCTTCAGGTGTGCTCTAGGTTCATTAGCAAACACGCTCCAAGCGTGCTATAGGTTCATTAGCAAATGACCTTCGTTGTCCTTCTAGGGCATCAATTCTAATAGGAGCATTTAAAATTTGATATATGGTTAATAACATTTATTCATATCCATCTTTAGGATGTTATCATTCTAATATTTCAATTATATCATGTTGTCACCTCTAATAAATAAATAAATCATTGATATTTAAACTAATGTACAAACCAAATTGACCATCTATCTCCCCCTAATCCTTGCATATGGGGGGATAAGCTTAATCCAACAACATTTAATCTCATATACCTTTTAAGCCATATAATTCTTTTGAAAATGTCATGTATCATGTGAAGTAAATTATCTTACTAAACTCGAACATGGTTCTCTTGTCCAAGTATTCAATCTTTATATTGAAAATCCTCAAAATTACGGGCATAATTAATTCATTTCTCAACTAAATTTCTCACATTATCATACTCAATTATTTCTTAAACTCATATATTTATTGTTATTAAGAGGAATAAAATATCAATATGTACTTATGCATGTTTGTTATTCTTATAAACTTGTACATGAATTACAGTTAATAAAAGTTATATATTCAAACATGTTTCTTATCTTTTGCATCATATATACAATCTCTCATTCACTTTTAGGAATGAGTATATATAATCCGTTATGATTCACATATTCTTATCAAGAGTTTTATTTCCATAATATTCACTTAAAAGAAAATAGCATATCAACTATTATGAACCATTTGAAAATTATTTTTCATGACATTAAGTAAATGAGACATTTGTAATGGTGAGTATTTAGACATCATAATTTAGAAACTATTTAACGTTTCTACGTCATAAAATTAAAGCACATGACAACAAGGAAAATAATAACATCAACTTATATAAGACACTTGATGTGATCAAATTTGGATTACTCATCAAATTAAAGCCAGTAGACTAAAGGATAATAAAAGGTTTGCTCATAAGGTAATCATGCTTCATGATAAGTAGAGAATATAACTTAAGATAATCCGATATGCCACTTGTCAATTCCCTCTAATTTATCGTATTTGCATAAGTTTCCTCTTTTTCGGGTGACCCATTTGAATACTCGGGTTAACTTTCGGATCAATTTGATTCCCCTGTTTCTTCCTCTCATCATCATATAATCAAATTACTTGAAATCCCAAAAATTTTTGGGTTAATAAGAGTTTTTCTAGTCAAATTTGATATTTTTAGAAAATGGGTATTTGAGAAAAAAAAATAAAAAAAGCAAAAAGGCACTTTCTTTTCACTTGTTTGTGTGTCAAAGTTGAAATGTATGCAAAACAGAGGAGTAACACAGAGGAAAGGTAAAAAAAAAGGATGATGAAGGAAGAGTATGTTAGGCAGAGGTGATATATATGTATATATATATATATATATATATATATATATATATGAAAGGAAATGATTAAATGATAGGAGTAAATGGGAAAATTATGGTGATTTATTTTATAAGAAGATTATAATTAATTTAATTATTGGGGAAATATAAAAAGTCAGCTGATTAATTGTTTAAATGATGCTTCGTGGGTGTAATTAGCCACATTATGCTATTTTTTCGTAATGTATCAAATACATTACAACTATCACACTCAGACATTTGGTGTGTTGATAATCTAGAAATTGATCTTAACATATACTAAGATGGACGAGGATTTGAATTTAGAATTAGGATATTGTAAATCAAAATCTTAGTATATGTCAAAAGATGTTATTTGCTCGTTAATCATTTACTGTTTGGGTTAAAGTTGAGAAATTTTGGTCATTATATCGACTTTACCTTTCCGTGATCTTACGTTATCTGATTCTGTTGACAAAGCTTGGATTAGACGTTTTGATTGATTTTCTCTAGAATAAAACGTAACGTGCTTAATTGCCCTTAATAAATTTTATTTACTATAGACTACACAAATTAGTTGAATACAACAATAAAATTAACATATAAGCATCATGATTTAAAATGCATAATATCAAAATAGGTATTGGTTTGACACACAACAATAACGCATACTAAATCAGAGAGGCCATCAAATATATAATTGTTAATCTAAAATATATTCAAAACTGATTAAAGTAATAATAATATATCAATAAATCATATCCGTACCTTTGAAGGATAGAATATGTGAAACCATCAACTTGGCCACGTGAATCCATCTATTCAACCTAATTGTTCTAGCTAGAGTTTCGTGCTGATAACGTATTATAAAATTGAGAGAAGGAGATAAAAGATGTAGTAAAGTTCATATCAATTTCTCCTTTCTTCAATAGGTAACCACTATTATATACATGTAATACATGACTAGTAACATCCCAAAGATATTGAAAGCCAGGGGCAGATCTAGAGGAGTAGCACGGGGTGACACGTGCTACCCCTCTTTTTTTTTTTTTTTTTTTTTTTTTTCTAAAAAAACAGCTTTAATTAAAAAAAAAAAAGGAAAAATGCGTTTTACGCGTGAGAAGCTTTGAAGGGGTCAAAGACCGCAAGACCCAAGCAACCTAATCAACAATTTACCCCAAAACCCTGATTTTCTCTCTCTTCTTTTAATTGCCCCTCTCTTCTCTTCTCTCTCTTTTGAATCCGTTCCAGAATCTACTCCCGAACTCCCAACGGCCTAACGCCCAATAGCTTTGCCAGTTCGCCGACCTGGCCTTCTTCACTGTTTTCGGCCTTCTTCGTCACCCCTTTCGCCTGAACGAGTCACCGCGCGGCGCCTTTGGCCTCCCGCCTTCTTCGTCACCGCGGCACCGCCTTCGGGCTTCTTGGCAAGTCTTGCTTCTTCAGTTATTCGTCAATAGTTATCCACTGCGTATGAGTCATAGTCTAGATTTGAAAATCTGATTTTTTTTCCTTCTTTAATTTAGTTTGATTAAAATCTGATTTTTTTTCCTTTTTTCAATTTAGTTTAATTAAAATTTGATTTGTTTTATATTAATTAGTTGAGATTATATATTGGATATTTGAATCTTGTTTGTTTAATCTGTTTTATTTTTAAATTCTAATTTGTTTATTTTAGATCTGTTCATCTGAACATTTGTTTGAGTGTTTGACTGTGAGTAAGTTTGATCTGTTTTTTTTTTTTTTGGTGATTTATATTCTGATGTTAATTAATCTGATTTTTTTACATATATTGTTATTTGTTCTGATTTATTTAATCTGTTTATTTTTTTCTGATTTATATTGACCGATTTATTATTTATATTGGTTATGTTTAATGTGACTGATTTAATGATTTATCATCTATATTTTGTTAATCTGATTTTTTTTTTTCTGATTTATATTGACTAATTTATATTTGAGCTTAAATTTGTTTAATGTGATTATGTTTAGATTATTAGTCATTGTATTAACTTAAATTTTTATTAGTCATTGTATTAACTCTAATGTAAGTTTAATTTGTAACTTTTAATGTATGAGCCAAATTAATGATCCGATTTGTTTGTTTAACCGAATCAATTGATCCAAACATCGAAATTTTTGGAGTGCTACACCTATTTGAAATTCCTGGATCTGCCCCTGTTGAAAGCCATCATTAAGTTGTAGGAGTTACAACTTAATGAGGTATAATTACAAAGGAATGGTAAAGGATAAGAAAAGTTACAAAGAAACTCTTGGGATTATGGACATCCACCATAATTATTACATAACACTTTGTTGTTTGTTGGATTAAATTTTATTATTTTAATATGTATGTATCGTAAGAAATATAGAAGTTAGGCAAATAAATTTATGGCTTTTAGAGTAATAGCATACATAAGAAGCTAATGAAAAGAGTTTAGGCGGGAAATTTTTTATGAGAGAGTAACATGTGGCAGGGGATGGCTTGAGTGGTCTTTACTTTAGCTATAGTATAGACATATTGGAAAATCTGTGAGTGTGAGGGGTAACTCAAATGGTTAAAGCATTTATCGAGATTTTAGGAGATTTTATGATCGATTCTCACCCCGTTCTTGTGGCTCGTAAGCACCAAGAAAAATATATATTGGAAAAATTGTGAGATAAGACCTTTTAAAAACATTTTTTTACAAAATACTGCCTTTAAAAAAAATCGCAAACTACCATGTTAAAGTAAATATCTTTGTGAAATGCTACCAACCGCTACTTTTCAGTGTTGGCTATCAATTTCAGTGTTTGACCAACTATTTCTACCCCATTTCCTTCTTTTCCCCATCCCATTTCACTAATCAATACACTATTTTCCTTTTAACAAAAAATTAAAAAAAAAATACATCATCTTCCTCTTTAACATCTTTTCTCAATAACCACCAACAATATCTCAATGTATCAACCTTCCTCCCCCTTAATCAATTAATTCAATCCAACAATTCCTCAATGAATAATCATTTGTAGTTGGTTCTGAAATGACCACAAATCTTAGTAAAACCCAAAAAATGAAAGATTAAAGAAGACCAAATTTCAAAGATTAAAGAAGCGTTGAATTTGTTTAATTGACGATATAATTAAGGTACAATAATGAATTAGGAATGCATATATAAACAAAATCACTAACAAAACCCCAATTGCATGAGTCAAAACTGGAAATTAACGGTCAATGCCGTAAAGTAAGCCATTGGTTGTACTTCGCAAAAAAAATTTATGTGAAGGTGGTAGTTCGCAAAACAATATTACTTTAAGGTGGTAGTTCGCAATTTTTTAGTGGTATTTCACAAAAAAATAAATAAATAAATAAATAAAGTTAAAATGTCTCATCTCACAATTCTTCCTATATTCATGGAAAATTTTGGAGCTAAGATAACAAACGCAAAGTGGACTTTTCAATTTATCTTTGGGACAGAATTTTTATTTCTTTACCTTTTGAAAACTCAGAAGGTTGAATTACTTAATTATAGTTAGATGTTGAGCCCTACAAACTCCAAATTACCGGCTATGTTTATAAGTTAAAGGTTTATACCAATCTCCTAATTTCTAATGCCCTTTTCACTATTTTCATCTTTAATTTTTCTCAATTTAACGCATATCAATTCTCTCAATTTTTTTGCTTTGTCATCTTTTTTCCCCTCTTTATGTATGTTTTAATTTGATACTACGATACAATATGATGTAGTTTGTGAATTCAGAAAAAAGTTGTAATTCTTTATATGTGGGTTTCTTTCTATTTAAGTAATAGATAGCAATATAATAATAATATGAATTGATAGAAAACATGATAAAGTAGTTGTGGATTTATTGTTTTTTATTGGTTTTTGATGTAGAAAATGTGTTAAATTTGCTATGGGTTTAATGTATTCAATTGGATTTTGTTAATGGATGATGTAGACACCTAGATTTGTCCCCATCCTTAGGCCAATGATGAATATATACCACATCGCTAAATAGTATGGTCTTGGAAAATGTGCAAAAGGTCATACACGAGATTAGTCCGTAATTACTAAAAGTCCAAAAAAAATCCCAAAAATAGGTTAGTTATTTTTTAAATATTTTCCCACATTTTTCTATGATTTTTCTATATTTTTTCGCCTTTTTTTAATAAATGTTATAACACTCCGATGCTCAATAATGTTCTTTCCGCAAAACAAATCAAGCAAAACTTCAAGAAAAGGAAAATCCTTGGAAGAAAAGCAAAGAATCAAAGGAACATTCTCCACTCTTCTAGAAGCCCACCAAAAAGAAGGAAAGAGGAAATTTCCTCCTCGTAATAGAAAAGAAGTGACAAGGAAAAGTCTTTGTGTGTAAGGAAAGTATCTCACAGTGCAAGTACGAATCTTAGAGGCCAAACAATAGGAGAATATAAGGGAGTTTTCTAGAAAGACAAGGACAGGCATATGCGTGAACACGCATAACGTGTTGTGTCATTATGTGGATTTTAAGTGGTACTCGCAAATACAACCTAAAACTCATGAATTTTAGCAATTAAACTCTCCACTTCTGGATAGATTTAATTGAAGGCTAATTAATCAATACACTCCTGTAATTAATTAAATATGTTCTAAATTTGTTTTTCACTCTTGACTCATAAATTTATGAAGGAAAATTTCGAATATATTGAAGTCCACAATTTGCGTAATTTTCGGAAATTCAAGTACTAAATTTTCAAGCATAAAAACTTAATTAATTTTACAACCTAATGTTGAGATTATTTATAGGTATAATCATAAACAAAATCCTAGATAAAAACAACTAAGAAACACGTGAAAACAAGTAGGAAAACACGCCCACTTGTGCTACTTGCACAACTTGCTCAACAAACTCAAGATAAGATTGCCACGTCATCATGCAACTTGCAACTTGATCTTATCTTTTCTAACAAACTCTAACTAACTAACTAATCAAGAAAATATCCTAACAACTTGACTAAATAATTATTAAACAAGAGAATCATCAGAAATTACACCAAAAATCACGAAATCTTGGAGATGCCCAAGTACCACAAAAATCGTCCAAAATCACGCCATAGTGCTTCTCCAATTTTGTGCAAAATTCAAGAATTCCAAGAACTTCAAGAACTTCAAGAAATGCTTCAAGATTCAATCTCTTAATCAAGAAACCTTCAAGAAAACATTCTCCATGTATTTTAGCATATTTATGATGATCAAGGGTCCACAAGAACTAATAATAATAATGTCCAAAATGAGAAAACCCTATCAAGTGAAATGGGAAAAAACTCATGGACCAAACCAACTTGTTCCCCTGTAACCACCATTGTGAACCATCATGTGAGTGCATTAATAATCTATTAAACCTTCTTTTAATGACTCACTCCACCAGTGACAAGCATATTACTGGTTAATAGTAGTGTTGGCTAGGTAGCCACCACCATCACATGTCTCGACAGTGTCAGTGCTCACCATTATCATTGTCACCCAAACCTGTGATTTATCCTTATCAAACCCAATAGGATTTATTAATAGGTTGATTGGCTCATCCACTATTGGTGATTCATAGGATATTTCACTAGGACCTAAATTCACATCATGTCACGCATGCAAATTCTTCACTTTCTAAAATTCACCTTTAAAGCTGTAAAAAGAGGAGATTGAGTATGTTATCGCCACACCACAACTAGTTATGGAACTAGTTGCAACGCTAAGGCTAAGCGTACAACAGTAATTTCAAAATGACCATCAAAGCAAAACGCAACGAAAGTCTTATTAATTACTAAGTGAAACAATATTACTCAAACTCTTTTACAACATGGAACCATTGAGGTTCTCACAAAAACTGGGTTTGAAAACAACTATTTTTAAATCAAATGTGAACACTTGAAAGCATGTGTTTAATTCTGCTTTGAAGTAAAAGAAACAAACAAAACAAAAATAAAGAAAGTAATGTGTCATCGAAACACTAAGTATTTACATGTTAACAAAAGCATAACAACATGAGACATGAATTGTAGACACCTACATTTTTCCCCGCTCTTAGGCCGCTGATAAACATATATCATGTCGCTAAATAGTACGGTCTTGGGAAACGCACCAAACGGTCCAACCTAAGATCATTTAAAAATCCTAGAAAATCCCAAAAACAATTTTATTTATTTTTGTAAATTTTCCACATTTTTTAGAATTTTTCCATAATTATTCCACATTTTTTCTTAGTTTTTCTATATTTTTTCCACACTTCTCCCATATTATTCTTAGAAAATGCTACGACTCTTAGGTCGTCAGAAATGTCTTTTATGCTAGAAAAAGCCCAATATAGCCATAAAAAGGGAAGACATTGGGTCCGAAGTAAGGAAGCCCAAAGATTCCCCCTTCCCTCCTTTCATGATATAAGGGAAATCTGAAGGAGTAGGAATAACATCACATAACACTTGTACCAACTCCAAAGGTCACCCAATAGGGATATTATCATATTTTTTGGGAAACAATACACAATATTGTGTGTGCACATGCACATCATGGGTGCACACGCACAATACGACATCGTTTTCTGAAATTTTCCCTATACATACCTCTTCATTTCCCTCATTCCAGCAACTTTTGGCGGAAACAAAACTTTAGGCATTTTTGAGTGACGTTTTAGCTTTTTAGAGAGCTTTTAACATCATTCCTCCACAAAATTTTCTTCATTTTTCCTTTAATCTTCATCATCTCCATCTTCATAATTATAGAAAATACAAAAACAATTTATTTTGTTTATTTTAAATATTCATTTTATTTCCATCATTTTTAATTTATTAATTCCTTCATATTAGTTTCTTCATCTTCATCTTCATTTGAGTTTTAGATCCTTCAAGCTATTCTCAAGTTTGTTTTGATGCTAGCACGCAACGTATCTAAATGAGGCCACCATATATCATCATCTTCAAGCTTATTCATCCTCTTCAAATTCTCTTATTATTATTATTATTATTATTATTATTATTGTTGTTGTTGGATCCATCCAAGTTAGCTCTCTAAACCCCCTCATCACCTTTTATTGAATTTTTAATCCACGAATATTGACTAATAATGGTTTGAGATGTAATAAAACAAATGAAATAGAAAGAATCATGTTTAGACCTTTGAAGATTTTATGAGCATTATTACATGACTATGTAGCTTGATTAGTTTTCTTGTTGTTGAGCATGATGACATGTTTTTTAAGTTTTGCAAACATGATGAAATGTTTTTAAGTTTCTTCGCAAATGGCATGATTACATGTGCTTTAAAGCTTTTTCAACATGTTTTATTGCTTTCCGTATCTACGTGATTGCGCTTGTATGTAAGCCATGATGACGGATTTTTTATGTAAATATAAGATGATAATAAAGACCAGATTGGTGAAATAACATAAAGTCACATGAGTCATAAAGACTTGAACCTTGGATTGGCTTAAACATGACATAAATAAAGTGATCACCATATCTAGTTAATAACGTGTGCATTAAATAAAATCTGCCTAGTAAGCACTCATGTAGTGTGCTCATAAGAATTAATATGGTTGTAATGTTGCTTGATATCATATGATGAAATTACAAAAGCGATTTAGTAGAGGGCCACTTGACGTGAAGGAGTCTCGTACTCTGAACCTCGTCCACGATCCCATGAATCTGGTGCATGACCTAACCTTGGGAAACCGACGCACCCCACCTTGGCCGGTGGGAACGTGACTATTCGGGTCCGTAGGACTCTACGGAGTGCGGTTGTTGGCCTCTATTGGAGTTACGTTCCAAGTCAAGCAAACTCACCCTACGCGATGACCCTTCCCATGGTCTAAAGAACATAATAATCGAGCTCATGGACCGATTTCGTGACGTTCACACGATTCTACACAAAAAAACAAACATATCACATAGCACATATAACAACACAAGACTCTTAAGACAACTTGATTTAAACGTTGCTTGCTTATTAACTTTACTTGAAAACTTTGCTTGCTTAAATGATATAGAAGACATTAACAGGCTTTGAGTAGATTGGTACTTTGAGTAATGGAAAAACTTCATTTGTTGTGGTCAAATGTAGGCTTTATACTACATTTTTTCACTATAGCAAATGCCGTAGCCACAAAAAACCAATTCTTAGACCGCAGCATAAACTTGCATTTTCTTACTATTGTCATTTTGGTCATTTATGACCGTAGCAAATAACAACACAAATAAAAAAATAAATAAATAAAATTTTGGTATGTTTTTATGCTAAATTAAGTCCAATAATCAAACTATACAATATATTAAACATTTTACTAAAGAGAAGTGTATACAATGATACAAAGAATTACAAATCAATAATTTGTTTATAACTAAATTAGTAAATGTGATAATAAATAAGTCAACACAGAAACTACAACAAACTTAAAGAACAACATCGACGAACAACAAACAACAATATGAACTTCAACCAGCAACATCAACCACCAAGTTGCTGCAAACAATGAACACAAAAGTAAAATACAAATTAACCAACAACAATAATCAACAGTTAGAAACAATAATTAACAAATTAAAATTAATAAACAAACTAATAAACCAAGAACCAAACCTAGTCAAACGATGAACCAAATGTATTCAAACCCAAAACTAAATTAAACGAAACCGAAACCCATACACCTTCCAACCCATGCCCAGAACTCAGATCCAAACCCAAACCCTCGACCCCAGAACCATACCTATAGATGTGCATGTCTAATATAATGCTTTTCCCCTTATTTATAGTTGATTTCATGCTTAATAAATGATTTTATATTTAAATAGTGTTCCTTTGCGATAACATGACATGGATGGGTTTTAGCGGTTTTAGTTGAGTTTTAGTGCTTTTTACATTAATTTTATGTCCAATGGTTATTACGCGCGTTTTTCAGTTTGATTCATGTGTTTTAGGTGCGTAAATTTGGAGTTATAAAATCAATGAGAGCTTAAACTAGTCAATATGGGCTTGCATTGGGATGTGTGCCAAGAAACGAGAAGCTATGAATATTAATCAAAATAGGGGCATGTTTTAGAGGTCGATCTACGTGTAATATCCCATATTTTCACGTATTTTAAGAAGTTATTTTCTTATTTCATACGTATGTTTTAATATTTTATTGAGAATTTATATTCAATAAGAATATTAAACGAAGGAAATTTAAATAAATTTGAACTAAAGTAATTATTTTTATGTTATATTAAATATTTTGAAAAATTTCTAAAAATAGAATTTTTAGAGTTTCCTAAATTATTTTAAAACAAGGGCATAAAACTAATTTCAAACATTAAGGGTATTTGTGGATTTGCACCAAATCCTACTTTGGGGCCTATAAATACCCCTTAAAACCCCAATTTTCAAATTTATTTTGCAACTTGGTGATTTAAGATTCAAAAAATTTAGAGAGAGAAAAAAAACTTTTTTTTTTTTCCGTTGCTTTGAGACGGAGCCTCGTCCGAGCCCCGCCGCCTTTTTTTTTTCATTGCTTTGAGACGGAGCCTCGCCGCTTGCTGCCGTGCTGCTCCGTCTGCTGGCGTTGTTTCGCCGGCCACCCTTTTCTCCCCTTTGGTATTTTCGAAACTTTATTAAAAAATTATTTTTCTTCTTTCTTTTTGATTCAATCTTGCAAATTCATGTTTATAATTATGATTAATCATGTTTTTATACGTTTCAATCATGTTTTTATGAACTTATGATTTATTTTAAAGAATGAATTTTTTTATTGATCATGAAAATTTAAATTAGGGTTTATGAAATTATGAAATTCTTGATTTTATGGTTTTAATGATTTAAACTTCAATATTATGATCATGAATTGTTGTTGGGTGAATTTATGATGATTTTATGGAGCTTAGATTGATTTTTAAAGGCTTTGAACATAAGTTATATTGCTGTCCAAATTTTGTAATCATGAAAATCAATAGAATAAAAATTATGAACATGTTTTGTTTTATGAAAAATTATTCTAACGCATAGATTTATTTCATAATGATGTTAGTGGATTGTAAAAGAGTCATATGATGAATTTATGATGTTTTTATAAGTTTTAATGGGTTTTAGATAAATATATAAAGCTGTAAATTTTTATTAACACTTTTTTATGCCCGATAAAAATAGTAACATGTATTATAGTAAGTTATAATTAGTTTTAATGCATCTAAGTATTATATATTGATCATAGGACATGACTATAGTGTTTTATGATCAAAATATGATATTTAGAAAGGTTTAAGAGTGTTTTTAAGAAGGTTTACAAAGCTGCAATTTTTGGAAAATTACCGAAAATCAAGTATTTTGCAATAGAAAAATAAAAGTGAAGTATGGAATTGAATAGAGACCATACAGGGAATGTTTTGGACAAGTTTCCAATGTATAAAGTTAATTTAGAGTTGTTGTAGAACTTAGTCAGCAAGGTTTTAATTTTGTTTCGGTTTTCTCTATTTAGGAAACTTCGAACTACTCGACTATTAGGAGTTGTGGCGGATCACCACTACAACACAAGGTACATAAGTACTAAAGACAAACATAGAAACTAGAATCCATGCTTGGTAGATCTTATATGTCATGTTGTTGTGCTTGATTGAATTTTGAATTGACATGCATGACAAATTTTATCAAAAGTATGATTTTATATTATTTGACATTCTATATTTTAGCAGTATAAATTCTTCAAGATAAAACTGGAATGTTATGATCAGTTAGAATTGGCCAATAGCTTATTGAAAAAGAAAATGAAGTTATTTAAATTGGTTAGTTGCTTAATCAACAAAAAAAAGTAGGTTGTGAATTTGTATTCACATAAATAATAGAAGGTAATGAGCAATTATTTTTATACATGTTGCCACTCACAGTTTAATGTGGTGTGAAGGAGAAAGTAAATAGTTAGCAATTCACAGTTAATGTGTGGTAAAGGAAGTTTAGTTAAATTAAAAGACACACATAAGATTATTTTTAGAATCACTTTAATTCAAAGATAAATAACATGGCTTGCTTGATTTTATGCATGTTTTTGTGTGATATTATATGCGAGTCATAACAGTGTTAAACCGGTTAATCACGCAAAGTGTAAGAGGATTCGCACCAAAACTCTTGGAACGTATATACCTTGAGTATGAAGAATGGGGGAGTCGTGTGGAACATTGATCTATAACTTCTAATCGGAGTACAAGACGTTGTACTCTTTTATGTTTTTAATGCGCTGGAATTCCGTCACTCTATGTGACATAGGTAATACCTTCTTGGAGTTGCTCCCAAGTTGGTGCCCAATAAGGCGATTTTAATGGAAAGGAAACCCGTTCAATGCGAAATCCAAAGTTTAAATATAACAAATTAATTTGTTTATGTTGAGTCTATGCACATGTGAAGAGTTGTCAACGGTAAGATGTATGTATGCTTTTATTTTAATTTGTGTTGTTCGTGTTGCATAGTCTTTAGTAGTTATGTACTCAGCTTTGCTGATTGTTTGTTTTTTGTGCATGGCTTTGTCTTGGACTTGTCCCTACAATGACCTACTTGTTGGTGAGTAGTTATCTAGAATAAGAAAAGCTACAGGTACAAGTGGGCATAAGTCATTCATGCTGGGCTGGAGTGAGAGTTCTTGCTGTGTAGTCTCCATAGTTTCTTAACTTATTGGCTTATGGAGTTATCTAACTATTTTGGATGTTGTTTTATTTTCAAAGTTTAAGTTTTGGTTTTTAAGGGCCATTAAGATGGTTCCGAAGTGTAATAAAGTTTTAATTTGATTTTTCTTTTGGATGTTTTTTTGATTTTAGTGTTGAGATTGTTTTGATGTTAAGTTTTTAAATTGGTTTTGTTTTTAAAGACTTCCGTTGTAGTACTTTGATAAATGCCTTAGTCGTTATCACGATGGCGGTAATGCTTTGGTTTTTCCTCGTTAATAGGAGTTTTAATAATTATATTTCTTTGATATTTATAATATGTTTTCCGAAAAATCTAGGGAAGGAAGTAAGGAAATTCCAGGGTTTTACAAAGTGGTAACCAGAGCTTAGTTTTTTTGAAATAAAATAAATTTTATTTTAGGGGTACCCTAAGTTTTACTTTGAGAAAGAGGAATTTCTTATTTTGGAAAGTTATTGGAAATGGAAGTTTTTCTAAAAATAGTAATTTCCGAAAATAGAGAGCTTTGAAAAAAATGTTTTAGAATTAATTACTTGTACAGGTATGCAAGGAATTCAGGTATGTACTATGTGTTATTGCTTTAATATCATGTGGTGAGATTGGGTAGGAAGTTTGGGCGTGCAGGATAGACTTTATTTCTGTTCTTTCATGCATTTAAGTTCATGTTTTGAGATGTTGCTTATGTGAGTAGCTATGTTTAAAAGAAATTGTATGTTAGACACCAGACCTTTTGGTTGTAGAACTGTTATTTTGGTTTTGTTGTGGGAAGGATGGTCCATTAGTCTTAAGTGTTGTGCAGGATGTTGGATAGCATGCCTATAAGGACACTTAGATGGGGACATTGGAAAAGAAGGACTATGAGAGTCTACCTCAATATGCTTGGAAGATACAATTTTACTGTTGGTACATGAGTACGATGTTTAAGCTACCGCAATGGGACCAACCTAATCATGTGTCGGCCCTAATTGTTAGTTGTTTACCTAACCGTCCACCCTACCTAGATATTAAGGCAAAGTTCAGTGACTTTCACTTTGCTGGAGGAATTCTAAATTACACCAAATATGAAGATGTAGTTGGTCAGTGAGGCTGCGATTGGAGGTATCTGGAGGGTTATATTGCAATAAAGGAGAAGGAGTACCAGGAATTGAATGCAAGTAAGGAGACCCCACCCACACCAAGCCCAAGTAACCAGGAAGATGATGAGATGGTTGTGAAGGAAACTACTCGTAGTTCACGGAGTTATGAATCGAAGGATAGCTCGTGTTATGAGATCGATAATCCAAATCCACTGATCCCTGTGTATGTAGATTTGGTATCTGATTTTGAGGATGAAGAAGAGCTTGATCCTGAGGAAGATATGGATGAAGACATGGAGGAGGATATGGAAGATGATGTGAAGGAAGATCCTGAGTTTATACCTAAGAAATATGTAATGTCAAAGGAAATAAAGGACAATGTTAATGTTTAGGAGTTTTGTATAGACATGAGTTAGTTAATATTGTTTAGTGTTGTTGGTGTTTAGATTGTTGGACAATTAAATTGCTGTTTATTTTTCTTTGTGAATAAGTTTGCAGTGAGCCATCAGGAAATATTAGGAGAAATCAAGTAATAAATTTTCTTACGGGAATGAAATAATAAATGAGTCAATTATTTTAAGAAATGAAGCCTCAAGTAGAGTAGAACCAAGGGAATTATTTTTATTTCTTATATGCTTTATTATTGTTTTAATGGCTGTGTAAACAATCAAAACTAAGTGAATCATTCACTCTAAAAGAATGAAAACTTCTTCTGTGAGACGAAATGAGAAAATGTTTTATGTTATGAGTTTATGTTGCTCTAACTTAGAGTTAGACATAATTTAATATAAAGGTCTTTTTCCTCTACAGGAGAAATAGAATGGTTGAACTTAACAACAATCAGCTGAATGAGGTAGTGAGGCAATTAGCTACTGTAGCTGAACAGTTAGCTGCTAAAGGAAATTGAAATGGTAATGACCCTTTTGGGGAACTTCTTAAGAAGATTTCTCAAAGTAAGCCACCCACTTACCAAGGAGAGCACAATCCAACTATTCTAGAGGGATGGTTGAGAGAATTTAACAAGCTGTTTGGAGCAGTTGAGTGTCCAGAAGAGCTTAAGGTGAACAATGCAGTTTACTATTTGAGAGGAGAAGCTGATCCTTTGTGGTCACAAAATGAAGCTTTGATTAAGACTTTACCATGGTTCAATTGGGATGTGTTTTAGGAACAGATTCGTAATAAGTTTTATCCTGTGTTCCTTCAGAAACAGAAAGCTAATGATTTTCTAGAGCTTAAGATGGGGAGTATGTCTGTTACTGAGTATTACTCTAAGTTCATAGAATTGTCTAGGTTTGCTAAAGAGGATGTGGCAACCGAAAAGTTAAAGGCTAGTCGTTTTGAGAGAGGGTTACCCTTAGACATTTAGTTGTAGTTAGCCGAGCAAGTCTTTGAATCTTTGGATGAGCTATATGGTAGAGTTGCACATCTATATGCCCTAGACCAGAAGAAGAAGGAGGTGCTGAAGGAAGGTGAGACGAGGGAGAAAAGAAAGGATGGTGGAGGAAACTTCAACCAACAAGGGAGTTGATGTAGAATGATCTCCTGGTAGGGTCACTTCAACGGAATACGTGGAGAGGGAACTAGAGAGCTACACTTCCGATGGACAAGTGTTGGCTTGTTCACTTCCGTCAGCTCGGACCTTGGTTCCTATAAAACAAGGGAACAAAATCCTTATAGGATTTTTTCCCCCTCCGATGCTTAAGTAAGTATTTGTGGGAGGATTAGAGTTAAGTAACAATAATTAGAGAGATTATAGAGAGAGAAACTCTAGTATTATGTAAGAATTATATGATTTTTGAATGTGATTGAATGATTGAATGACTGAATGAATGCCCCATGGGGTATTTATAGGCAAGATCACTAAGGGTGCCTTAGGGTTTTGGGACACTTGTCCCTTGGTGATTGGCTTGTGCCTTTATGAGCCCTTGTTGGGCCTCTTTTACTTTTGGCCTTTGGCCCATAGCATGAAGTAGCCTTTTCTCCTTAAACCAAACACGTGGCATGATTTCAAGGGCGACACGTAGTCATTTATGCAGTCCATAGACTGAATATGACTTGGCAATTTGCCTGATAAATTGGACACGTGGCCCATTATTATGCTTACACGTGGCATGATATGGCGTGCCACATCATTTGTCCCTTGGTTGGGTGTTTAGATCCGTAATCGATGCCCCAACTGACGTCTCTTTCCCTTCCAAAAGTTATTTTGTAACCTCCATCAACAGTTGTTAATTACTCAACCACCTTCTGAGGTTTTTGGGGGGAATTTCAAATTTGGAGGGGTAATTTACTTTTTTACCCCTTCAAAATTCCCTATATATGTGGGGGATTGAAAATGATTGCTTCACAATCATTTTCAATCGTTTTTATCTCACTTTCTATCTCTAAAAGTTCCAAGAATTCTCTCAAGCCCTCAAGAGACTTCAAAGGCGATTTTCGGCAACCTGTGGTGCGACTGTCTCCGGTGTGAACAATAGATCCTAGTTTTTCTTCTTCTTTTACAGGTATTTACCTGAACTCTTCTTCTTCCTTTTCTTCAATTTATTTATTGTTTTTCTTTTACTTCTTTGCCTTCATTTTCCTTTAAAAATGTCAATGGCTTCTTTATCCTCTTTGATGTGGCACGCCAACCCATACCACTTGTCGGCACAATACTGGGCCACGTGTCCACTAAAAGTCCAGGTGGCACTGCCACTTGGCAATGACTGGACCACCAAGGTGGGCTCCACACGGCTACGTGTCGTTGTAAGATTGGGCCACGTGTCCACAACAAATACTTAAAAGAAGAGAAACCCCTGCCACGTGTCGCAATCCTATTCGAGGCTACAAGGTAGGGAAAAAGGAGGAATTTGGGCCTTGAGGCTTGATCAAGTATCAACCAATTAGACGATGACAAATGTCATCGTCCTATTTGTTGGCCTCCAAACCTAAGGCTATAAATACCCCTCAAAATCATCATTTTGGGGGCATTCAACATTCAAACATTCAATCAAATCTTCATTCATCACACTAAGAGAATTTCTCTCACTAGTTTCCCTCTCTAGATTAGCAAATTGCTAATTATTGTTAATTTGCCTTAATCCTCATACAAATACTTACTTAAGCATCGGAGGGGGAAAAATCCTACGAGGATTTTATTCCCTTGTTTTGCAGGAATCGAGGTCCGAGCCATCAGGAAGTGAACAAGCCAACACCTGTCCATCTGACGTGTAGTCCTCTAGTTCCCTCTCCACGTATTCAGTTGAAGAGACCCTACCAGGAACTCATTCTACATCATTTGGCGCCGTCTGAGGGGAGGGCACCTGAGGATGACTGGTGGTTCACATCCAACCGAGGATGAGACACGGTACCTTGATCAATCCGGGAACTATGAAACTGGACAAGGAACTGGCTCTCCTAAGGGGAAAGCAACAGAGGATCAACCCGTGACTATGGGTCAACTCAAGAGTATCTTGGAAGGTCTCAAAGAGTCCTTTACGGATGCTCTACGGGAGCATTCCTCCAAGAGAACTCATGAGGAGGGTGATCCTCGCCAGAGAAAGCTTAAAGGGAAGTCGTGTCAAGAAGATCAAGGTGAAGGAAAACTAACTTTCCAAGAGAAAGTTGAAAAAATCAAGAAGGAAAGAACTCCATTGAAAGCTCACTGGGGTGCAGTCAGAAAGTATCCTGTCACTCCTAAGTATAAGCCAAAACGGGAGGTGGCCAAAGGACAAACTGAAGTAAGCAGGACAAGATCTGATGCTAGAGAATTCATTGAATTCAAAAAGTCATTAGCTCATGATGCTAGAGAGTATCTTGAGGCTAAGAGAACTTCGAGTAAGGATGCTAGAGAAGTTATCAATGAAAGGAGGGCATCTAGCAGAGATGCAAGAGAATATTTGAACTCCAAACGAGCCCAGCGTGAACAAAGTCGCTCTGACTCGTCGGGTTCAACAGCAACCAAAGAGATGTCTGATTCACATCCATTCACTCTTGAATCAGATAAGCATGATGATGAAGAGAATCTGAGATACAAGATTGAGAAGAAGAAAGCTGAGAAAGCAGATCAAGCTAGAAGAGAGCAAATGATCCAATACTGGGAAAACAGGGTGAGACCTGAGGAGCTTTATATGGCCAAGCAGGTACCTAATGATCCTACGGGGATCATCGGGGATAAAGCGGGTTCTATGTCTATGAATTGGACAACCCCATTTGCTGCATCAATCATGATGGCTCCTCGCCCAGTTAAGTTTAAGATGCCTAATGTAGAGGCTTTTGATGGAACAACTGATCCAGAAGAACATTTGGCAACATACAAACACTTGATGTATTTTCAAGGTTTGGATGACGCAACTTGGTGCCGCTATTTCCCAGCAACACTTAAGGGAATAGCTCAGAAGTGGTTTAATAGTTTACCTAACCAATCCATCAACAGTTTCCATGAGTTGAGTACAACCTTTGTACATCATTTCATGGCTAACAAACGTGAGAAGAAGACGAGTATGCACTTAGCCAAGATTGTGCAAGGTGAGAAGGAATCATTAAGAAGTTACGTCCAAAGGTTCAATCTTGAATCATTGCAGATACCTAACCTCTCTGAAGGAGTTGCCTTTGATAGCTTCTTCAGAGGGCTGCGTGATGGAACCTTTAAGTTTGATGTGGTCAGAAGGAATTGTAAAACCTTGAAGGGGATTCTGGAGGAGGCTGAATGCTTCATCCATGCTCAGGAGCTATGTGCTTCAACCCGCAAAGACAGGAAGGATGATAAAAAGAATGATTATGGTTCAAAGAACATGGATCAAAAGAGGCATGCCACATGGATGGCTAGCTCATCAAGCAAGGGAAATTCTCAACATCGTAAGAGAAAGTCGAATGATACACCAAGGTTTGAGTTCACCAAGGATCTCCATTCTGTCTTCAAGGAGATCCGAGGTAAAGTTGATATTGACGATCCTCCACCTTTGAGAACCCCAAAGGAAGATCGGGATTCGAGTAACTATTGCTACTTTCATAAAAATGTGGGGCATCATACAAATGATTGCTTCAGTCTTAGAAGAACTCTTGACGCTCTTGCTTCTAAAGGGAAGATTGGTCAGCACACTGATCAAGTCATCCAACAAGAATGTAAACAGAAGTCAGATTCTAAAGACGAAAAGCCAAAGGGAGGATTATGATACTGACAAAGAAGATGTTATCTATGTAATCTCGGGTGGGTTTGCAGTGGCGGACCTACCATGAGAGGAAGCAAAGAGTATGTCGAAGCCTTGCTCGAGAATATCCCCTAAACAGGGGCAGATGCAAAAACCAAGTTTCCTGAAGTATGTATTCAGTCGACAGAGACGAGGAAGGTTCGAACACCTCATGATGATCCCTTGGTGGTAGAGTTGAAAGTAGCAAACATGAAAGTAAAAAGAATACTTATTGATACGGGAAGTTCATCCGATATCATTAGTTACAACTGTCTGAGGAAGTTGAAATACGATTCTTCTAAGCTTGAGCCTATCCACCATCCCATCATTGGGTTT
>PYUH01000535.1:637869-749318 GCA_016808085.1 Suaeda aralocaspica
CTCCCCTTAGAGCATTAATTCAGTACTTCCCCTTGGAAGATTTATTATACAAATTCCCCTAGCGAAGTATAATTCAACTTCCTCTTTGTGTATGTCTATTACGTTCAACTCGGTCAAACTGGGAAACTTGGCTTGGAAGTGCCAAGTTAACCGGTGTAGCACAAGAGCGGAAGATGTTTAATGTTGCCTTTTAGGAGGTGGTAAGCAATGGCTTTCCCACTTGTGTCAAGTAGGATTCAAGTCGGTCAACGCTTAGGTCACAAATTGGGAAAGATTCTGGTGTTGCTCCGGGAATTCGTGTGAAGGATACTTAGTAAGGATGCTTGAATATCTTTATACTGCGTCTAACCACTGATCGTTCTTTCAGACACAAGCAAGCTTCTGGAGGAAGTACAAAAGCCTTCCGCTAATAAACGATGGAAGAAGAGGAAGTACCAACAGCACAGGGGTCCAGCTCCAAAAGGAGCAAAAGAAGAAAGGGTTTGCTTCCTGCAAATCTGCGCTATCTTGCCAATTGAGGGACACTTGGAGGTCGAGTCCTACACCTTCCTCCTTCTGGGAAGATTGCCATTTGTGTGGGGATAGTGTCTTGTGAGTAGGGGTGAGAAGCAGAACATCCTCCGACTGAGAGCAGAGAACCCCTTGGAGAGTGACAATGGGTTAGTTGATACCTTGGCGCCTTAACCATTCAGAATCTCAGAAGGAAAGCAGGGTCTGGGTGGTTTCTTGCCACTTACCCGGCTCAATACAATGGCTGCTTCCCAATCAGCCATCGCTTATGAACCTCTTTTCTCCTCCTGATGAGGACCGGCTGTTATGGTATCTCGAAAGTTGAAGCAGGCAACATCCCCGAAAGTGTTAGGAGGCACAGGCTAGAGCTCTGGGGGTAAGTGTAGTGCATACATGTCGGTCAAAAGCCTATAAACGCCAGTCTTCAGATACCATACGTCTCCGTCAGGTAAACCCTAATGCCATAGTTTTTATTACGGTTCCCATAACAGAGATAGAGCTGGAACCTCACCTAACTTCTTTGACGACGAAGAGGATCTCCCCTCAACAGCCCAAACACACTGTACTCAAACCAAAAGGGTTTGATTAGGGTTAGAACTCTTAAGCTGCGTGGAGACTTGAGTACAATAGAGTCGCTCAATGGGATCCGTCAGAGGCCATCTTCTCCCATCTTCAATACCTCTCTGAGGTATGTTTCCAACAACTGTTTCTTTTTACTCTCTTCCCATTATATTATTTACTTTATAGACTAACTATTTGTTTCCCTTCTCTTGCAGTCATATGTTTCGCCTATAGACACTGGACCAAACTCTATGGCTCCATGAAGGCGATGTGAAAACAAAAAATGCATGAGAGTTTCTATGACAAAGCTGGCTACCTATTTAGTGGCACAAACAACAAGATGAAGCCAAGTTGGCGCATGCCATGAATGCTCTCTCCAGAGATCTCCACAAAACCCAAGAAGACTATCAAGTAGTCTTGGAGAGGAGCATATACTGGCTAACCAGATCCACTCTGACAAAGAAACTGTGTAGAAGGTTTGTGCCGCTGTCAGTTGCTAACCAAGCCGCGTTGAAAAAGACGTCCAAGGATGCCAAAGGAGGAAGAGGCCAGTGAACTCAGAGGGAAGTGGATGAGCTGAAGAGAGCTCAAGAGCTGAGGAGGAGAAGGAGGAAGTGAAAAACAAAGATGAGGCTGAACAAAAAGAATCTCAACCATGATTGTGGAGATACATGGAGGGTCAAGCCTTCCTTAGAGAGATGTGCTTGGAAGCTTGGGAATGGGGGTTAGCGAATAATCTAGCCTTTGACCTCCGTTTGACAAAGAAGATTGAACTATGTAACATGGTTCATATCAAAAAACAAGCTGAGCAACTCCACCTCCTCTTTTGATTATTCAGAGGAAGAAGAGAGAAGCTCAAGAAGGAGTGAAGATGAAGAGGAGAGTTTTGAAAAGGAGAAGCTAGAAGAAGAAGAGAAAGCAAGAGGCTTCAGAAGTTCATAATGACAAAATCAAGGCTGATGCTCTTGCAAAAAATTTAATGTGGTTTAATCTTCTTTGAACAATTAGAATCTCTTTGAACAATTTGAATGATTGGACAGTAATTTGATAGGAACAATTTTAAAGTGTTTTTTGTATATTTGATTTGAAGTTGTTTAACGCAAGTCTTTGCGTTAGCTTTATTAAATCTTGAAGCTTAATTTCTTACTTTTTCCTTGCACAAAATATGAACTCTTGGTCATACTTCATAGGGGTCCCCATTGGATCACAGGTTTAAAACATATGAAGTTTGGTTCATCTTCTTAAGGTTCCCATGGATCTTAGGGACTTTAATTATGATTCCCCTTAGGAAGTTCATAACTACTCATCCACCAATCATAGTCATTGTCCCATATGGAGAATACTTTCATGAAAAGGGTTTGTAAACTTTGAAATTTTATCTCCTTTTTCCAATTCTGGTAGGACTTGTAGGGTTCTCCTTGCACCCAATTAAGCTTCACGTTACCAGGATCAACCTTTGCTGAGATACCCTAAGTTTACTAGAAGTTAGTATTGATTGATCATCACTCATTAGAGTGGTGGATCAATCAACTAGTCATTGATTGCCCCAAACTTAGGGAATCGAAGAAAGTATTAATACTTTTTAATCTAATGCCCTTAGCATTTTTCAAGGACTTTAGTCACATTTTTTAAGACACTTGGTCTAATTGTAATACCCTTAGCCCCACGTTTTAAGAGACACTTGGTCTAATTGTAAGACCCTTAGTCCTACTTTTAAGACACTTGGTTAATGTAAGACCCTTGTCCACTTTTTAAGACACTTGGTCTAATTGAAGACCCGTAGTCCCACTTTAAGACACTTGGTCTAATTAAGACCTGGCTTCCTCTTGTCTTAGGTCTCTTTTGCTAAGTAACAAAGTTTTGACTTTGGGGTCTGCCCTAGTCTGCCCTAATGGAAGTTACCCAGGGCTCTAGGTCTTACCCTAGCCTTGCTTAATAAGCAAAATAAAATGTAATAAATTAAATTATCATATATACAGAAACAGAGTTTTGCATTAATTATGGCCCGTAGCCAATTTTAATACAAATGTAAACTCCAATTTCTATAAAAAAGATCACACTTGGACCGTATTTATATGGTCGTAGCCATTCATCTGATCGTTAAATCAGGATTACATGTATACCTCTTTAAATTATTAGCATTCAAGTTCTGGTGGCAAGTTCATAACCATCCAAACTCTTAAGTCGATAATTTACCATATAGGCAAACTTATCCACAATCTCGTAGGACTTCCCAATTTGGATGTCAACTTGACTTGCTCATTGGCGCCTTCTATGGCTTCCATTTTCCTCAAACTAGATCTCAAGCGTCAGGGCCTTTGTTAACATCTGTATATGTTCTCTAGCCATCCGAAGCTTGTACAAATTGCTAAGCAAGGCCTTACCTCTCATCTTCGGGTAGGTATCAAGAGCAACTTCATCAATATCCCCACTCGCATCCTCATTATACAACACATCACTCTGAAGAGTGTTCACACATTTCTATGGGAAGACAGCCTTCAGCCGGTACACCAACATGAAGCGGGGTTTCTCCGTTGAGTTCTGGACGGTGGTCCTTATCGACCATAAGACATTGTATAATTCATCGACCCATATCCTTTAGCTTCTCAAGCTCATCCTCAGTCCATCACTGATTATCTTATTGAAAGCTTCAACTTGTCCATTGGTCTGAGGATAGCCTACGGAAGAAAAGTTAGAGAGAAATGCCCTGTCTGTGAATTTTCACACGTGTCGGTCAGGCTCATATCAACACAAAGTCTCATGTTCGCTCCAGGTTGAGGTCTAGGAACGTGATTCAAACTAGAATAACTCACTGTATCTTGGGGCTTTCAATCGTTTTTTTTCTTACTTGTGTTCCCAACATTACCTGACACACGTTCAGCTTAAGTGTTGTAACATAGCATTCTGCTTGCCAACTGTGATCTCCAGGATGGTTCCCACATTTCCATTGTTACACTCATACTATGCAGGATATTGAGTACAATACTTCCCTACAGCATCAGAGTTGGTCTTCCAAGGATCACATTAAAACGCTTGTAGCTCCTTCCACCACAAGGAACTTGTAACGACATGTTTCTAGCACAATCTTTATCTCCCATTCGAACCGACAAGGTGACAGTTCCTAATGGATTGATAATCCTCCCTCCTTCCTCTTCAGCTCATCCACTTCCCCTCTGAGTTCACTGGCCTCTTCCTTGGCATCCTTGGCGTCTTTTTCAACGCGGCCTTGGTTAGCAATGACAGCGGCAACCTTCTCCACAGTTTCTTTGTCAGCATGGATCTGGTTAGCCAGTTCCATGCTCCTCTCCAAGACTACTTGATAGTCTTCTTTGGTTTTGTGGAGATCTCTGGAGAGAGCATTCATGGCATGCTGCCACTTGGCTTCAATCTTGTTTGTTTGTGCCACTACATAGGTAGCAGCTTTGTCATAGAACTCCATGCATTTTTTGTTTTCAGCCTTCATGGAGCCATAGAGTTTGGCCAAGTGTTCTAGGCGAAACATAGACTGCAAGAGAAGGGAAACAAATAGTTAGTCGATAAAGTAATAATAATAATGGGAAGAGAGTAAAAAAGAAAACAGTTGTTGGAAACATACCTCAGAGAGGTTATTGAAGATGGGAAGAAGATGGCCTCTGACGGATCCCTTGAGTGACTCTTTGTACTCAAGTTCTCCACAGCTTAAGATCTCCCTAATCAAACCCCTTTTGTAGTTGGAGTCAAATTTTTTGCTGGTTGAGGGGAGATCCTCTTCGTCGTCAAAGAAGTTAGGGGATTCAGCCTCATCTGTTATGGGAACCGGTAAAACTATGGCATTAGGGTTCCTGCGAGAGTTAATGGTTTCTGAAGATGAGCGTATAGTTTGACAGAATCTATGACTAAACTTACCCCCAAAAGCTCTAGCCTGTGCCTTAACACTTTCGGGGATGTTTCTCTCAACATATTTCGAGAGACCAATAACAGGGTCCTCATCAGGAGGAGAAGAAGGAGGTTCAGAAGCGCCAGCTGATTGGGAAGCGGGCATTGTATTGAGGGGAGTGGCAGAAATGCTTTCCTTCTGGAGAATGGTTAAGGCAGTCAAAGGATCAACTAACCCATTGTCACTCTCCAAGGGGTTATCTTGCTCAGCTGGAGGAGTTCTGTTCCTCACCCCTATCACAAAATCACTCTCCCCAATCACAAAGGCACTCTTCCCAGAAAGGGAGGAAGTGTGAGGACTTGACTCAGTGATCTCAATTGGAGTAGCGGCAGATTTGGAGGAAGCACCCTTTCTTTTGCTCCTTTTTGAGCTTGTACCCTGTGCTTCTGGTACTTCCTCCTTCTTCCTCTTATGGGAAGGCTTTGTCTTCCTCCCAGAAGGCTTGCTTGTCTCCTGAAAAACGACAGTGTTAGAAGAGTATAAAGAATATTCAACAGATCCTACTAAGATGAACGACTATCGGAGCAAAACCAATAACTTCCCACTTTGTGTACATCCTAGTTTGCCGACTTGAACGTACATTGACACAAAGTGGGGAAGCCATTGCTTACAACCTCCTAGAAGGAAACATTAAACAATACTTCCTCTCTTGTGCCTACCCAGGTTCAACTTGCAACTTCCAAAGCCCAAGCTTCCTAGTTTGCCGAGTTGAACGTAGAACGACACAAAAGAGGGAAGTGGAATTAATACTTCCTAAGGGGAAGTTTTATAATAAATCTTCCTAAGGGGAAGTAATGAATTAATGCTTCCTAAGGGGAAGTGTTATATTAAAACTTCCTAAGGGGAAGTGATGAATTAATACTTCCTAATAGGAAGTGTTATATTAAATCTTCCTAAGGGGAAGTAACGAATTAATGCTTCCTAAGGGGAAGTAATGAATTAATACTTCCTAATAGGAAGTATCATATTTAATCTTCTTAAGGGGAATTGGTGAACTAATAGTTCCTAAGTGGAAGTAAGAACCTAAAGCTTCCTAAGGGGAAGAAAAGGGGACTTCCCCTCCTTATGCCATTGTACGTTCAACCCGGCAAACAAGGAAGTCAAAGACTTCCCACTTTGCCGAGTTGAACGCACATGGACACAAAGGAGGGAAGTCTAAAAAATTCTAACTTCCTATGGAAGGAAGTCTAAACATACTTCCTAAGGGGAAGTATGTCCTTAAATGCTTCCTAAGGGGAAGTATGTCCTTAACTGCTTCCTAAGGGGAAGTATGTCCTTAAATGCTTCCTAAGGGGAAGTAAAGGGGACTTCCCCTCCTTATGCCATTGTACGTTCAACCCGGCAAACAAGGAAGTCAAAGACTTCCCACTTTGCCGAGTTGAACGCACATGGACACAAAGGAGGGAAGTCTAAAAAATCTAACTTCCTAAGGGAAGAGACTTCCTATAATAGGAAGTCTAGACACACTTCCTAAGAGGAAGTATGATCTCAAAAGCTTCCTAAGGGGAAGTAAAAGGACTTCCTCTCCTTGTGCCATTCTACGTTCAACCCGGCAAACAAGGAAGTCAAGGACTTCCCACTTTGCCGAGTTGAACGTACATGGACACAAAGAGGGGAACTCTAAAGTCATTCTAACTTCCTAAGGGGAAGTACGATCCTAAAACTTCCTAAGGGGAAGTCTTAAATACTCAAGCTTCCTACAGGAGAGGAAGTTACTATAAAAAGAAATTTACATTTCCTAAGTAAAGTTTTAAACTTCCTAAGGAGAGGGAAGACTTTCTACCAATTATATAGCTTCCCTACTTAGTGCCCACCTGCGTTCAAGTCGGCAAAGTGGGAAGTCACTAAGTAGGGAAGTCCCTAATAATATTCCTAAGAGGAAGTGTTTAAATACTTAACTTCCCCACTTAGAGCCCACTTGCGTTCAAGCCGGCAAAGTGGGAAGACTCCAAGTGAGGAAGTCTATTAATTAAAAAAAAAAATGTGTATATATATATATATATATAACTAAAATGCAAGTCTTAGTTTTGCAGAAATGTAAAATACCTGAGTCTTAGCCTTCTTTGAGGAAGTGTCCTCTCCCAGCTTTTGAGAAACTTGTTTCCAGAATTCCTTTTGACTCATACTTCCTTTCTTGAATGAAGGAAGGTCGGCAAGAGCTTCTTCTGCAAAAGAAAGGATACTTGGTTAGATAAATGGGAAAAGAAACAGAAGTTCAGTATCAAATGATAAAACAAAAATTACCCTGGTTATACTCATCCCCATAAATTACACCAGCAGCAATAAGGAAGTTGCGATCTAAGAAGAATTCGCTAAAGGGGATCCAGTTGTAGGGAACTGTCAGAGTTTGTTTCTTGATCTCCACTGTGGTAGATCTGAAATATTCTAAGTTTTGTTGCTCATTGTCACTCAATCTAGGAAGCTCAAAGGATCTTCCTAGGCATTTTGGAAAAGGATTCCATTTTTTCAACACTTCTACCAGTTTTTTGTCATGGGACTTCACAAACACAAAATGGTTCCTCCAGTTGGGAACCTTGTTGGCTTTTTCTACACAAGTGAGGAACCCCTCACTGTTTTTCAGATAGAACCACCCACGTTTGCAGTGGGAGGCCTTTGAGAGATGGTGAAGATGAAGGAAGACCTTAGAAGAAGCTTTCACTCCTCTAAGGCCACAAGAAGTCACATAAGACATTATGTGAACCCAAGAATTGGGAGTAAGTTGACATAGGCCAATGTCATACTTTTTGAAGAGATTAAAAATGAATAAGGAAGTGGGAAACCTAAGTCCTAGGTCAATTACTTCAGTATAAACAGGGAAGCAGTCTTCCGGGGCATCCAGAATGGTATCCCCCTTGTTAGGGATGATCAACTCAAAATACTCATTATTGAAAATTAAGTCACTACTCAGTTTATCCTTATTTACACCATCTACATATTCATCGGAGATCACTACATCGTCAGCACCAGGATAGGCACCTCTCTTCTTCTTAGGCTTGGAAGTGGTAGCCTCAGAAGCCTCTCTCTTTCTAGTAGGAACCTCCCTTACTTCCTCCTCGGGAGCTTCCTGTGCAGCTTCAGCATCCTTTCTTCCCTCAACCTGGGGAGTAGGATCTTGCTGATCAAGAGGATTCACATCTGAAACTTCAGATGCTGGAACTCTTAAAGTAGCAGTATCTTTATAGGCAGTTTGTTTAACTCTTGCCATTGCAACTTCCTGCACAGGAAGAGAAGGAAGTAGGAAAGACCCAGACAATAAGTGATCAGGAACAACAGAAGATTGAGTTCCAACAGAAGAAGTAGTACGAGGAGAAGGAAGTAGTTTAATAGAGTTCTCATTATTATGTGGGGAAGAAGAGGATGAAGAAGCCATTGGAAAATAAAGACAAAGAAGTAAAGGAAAAACAAGAAAGAAAAAGAATTCAGGTAAATACCTGAAAGAGAGAAGAAAACTAGAATCTACTGTTCACACCGGAAACCGCCGCAACTGCTCGCCGGAAATCGCACCACAGGTTGCCGGAAATCGCCTCTGAAGCTTCTTGGGATTTTGAAAGAAAACTTGGGAACTTTGAGAGAGAGAGTTAAATAAAATGATTGAAAATGATTGTGAAACAAACAATCATTTTCAATCATCTTATATATAAAGAAATTTGAAGGGGCACAAGAGTAAATCCCCCCTTCAAATTTGAATTTCCCCCCCAAAAAAAAAAATAAAAAAAAATCAAAGGGATGGTTGCGGCAATAATAAATGCTAAGGAGGGTTACAAAATAACTTTCGAAACAGAAAGAGACGTCAGTTGGGGCATGGGTTATGGATCCAAACACCCAACTGAGGGGCAAATGATGTGGCACGCCAACCCATACCACTTGTCGGCACAATACTGGGCCACGTGTCCACTAAAAGTCCAGGTGGCACTGCCACTTGGCAATGACTGGACCACCAAGGTGGGCTCCACACGGCCACGTGTCGTTGTAAGATTGGGCCACGTGTCCACAACAAATACTTAAAAGAAGAGAAACCTCTGCCACGTGTCGCAATCCTATTCGAGGCTACAAGGTAGGGAAAAAAGGAGGAATTTGGGCCTTGAGGCTTGAATGCAAAAGCCCATGAGGCTTGATCAAGCATCAACCAATTAGACGATGACAAATGTCATCGTCCTATTTGTTGGCCTCCAAACCTAAGGCTATAAATACCCCTCAAAATCATCATTTTGGGGGCATTCAACATTCAAACATTCAATCAAATCTTCATTCATCACACTAAGAGAATTTCTCTCACTAGTTTCCCTCTCTAGATTACCAAATTGCTAATTATTGTTAATTTGCCTTAATCCTCATACAAATACTTACTTAAGCATCGGAGGGGGAAAAAATCCTACGAGGATTTTATTCCCTTGTTTTGCAGGAATCGAGGTCCGAGCCATCAGGAAGTGAACAAGCCAACACCTGTCCATCTGACGTGTAGTCCTCTAGTTCCCTCTCCACGTATTCAGTTGAAGAGACCCTACCAGGAACTCATTCTACATCACTCTTCTTCTCCAAATAATAATGAGAACTATATTAAATAGCTTCCTTCTCCTCGTACTACTTCTTCTGTTGGGACTCAATCTTCTGTTGTTCTGATCATTTATTGTCCGGATCTTTCCTACTTCCCTCTCTTCCTGTACTGTGCTGAAGTTACAATGGCAAGAACTAAACAAACTCCCTATAAAGAAACAACCACTTTGAGAGTTCCAGCATCTAAAGTTTCAGATGTAAATCCTCTTGATCAGCAAGATCCTACTCCCCAGGATGAGGGGACAGAGGATGCTGTTACAGCACAGGAAGCTCCTAAAGGGGAGATAAGGGAGATCCCTACTAGGAAAAGAGAGGTTTCTGAAGCTACCACTTCTAAGCCTAAGAAGAAAAGAGGTGCCTATCCTGGTGCTGATGATGTAGTCATTTCTGACGAGTATGTAGATGGTGTAAATAAAGATAAATTGAGCAGTGACCTGATCTTTAACAATGAATACTTTGAACTGATCATCCCTAACAAGGGAGATACTATTCTGGATACCCCTGAAGATTGCTTCTATGTATACACTGAAGTTATCGATTTAGAGCTTAGGTTCCCCACTTTCTTATTCATCTTCAACCTTTTCAAAAAGTATGACATTGGCTTATGTCAACTTACCCCCAACTTTGGGGTTCACATAATGTCTTATGTGACTTCTTGTGGCCTTAGAGGAGTGAAAGCTTCCTCTAAGGTCTTCCTTTATCTTCATCATCTCTCTAAAGCTTCCCACTGCAAACGTGGGTGGTTTTATCTTAAAAACAGTGAGGGATTCCTCACTTGTGTGGAGAAAGCCAATAAAGTTCCCAACTGGAGAAACCATTTCGTGTTTGTGAGATCTCATGACAAAACACTAGTAGAAGTGTTGAAGAAATGGAATCCTTTTCCTAAATGCCTAGGAAGATCCTTTGAGCTTCCTAGATTGAGTGATTCTGGGCAACAAAACATAGAATATTTTAGGTCTACCACTATGGAAATCAAGAAGCAATTTTTGACAGTTCCCTACAACTGGATCCCCTTTAGCGAGTTCTTCTTAGATCGCAACTTCCTTATTGCTGCTGGTGTAATTTATGGGGATGAGTATAACCAGGGTAGTTCTTTTCTTACAATCTAACACTGAACCTTTTGTTTCTTTTCTTCACTTATCTAATCAAGTGTCTTTTCTTTTGTAGAAGAAGCTTTTGCTGACCTTCCTCCATTCAAGAAAGGAAACATGAATCAAAAACAATTCTGGAAGCAAGTCTCTCAAAGGTTGGGAGAGGACACTTCCTCGAAGATGGGGAAGACTCAGGTATTATATCTTCACAATTAATCACCCTTTGACTTGCATATGTAGTTCCAATTATGTATTTTTATTCTCCCATATACTCCCTTATGTTAAGACTTTGGGAAGTATGACCTGTCTATCACATCAATATAGACTTCCTCACTTAGAGTCTTCCTATTTTGTCTACTTGAACGCAAGTGGGCAATAAATGGGGAAGTTAGATATTTAACTCATACTTAAAAAACACTTTCTCTTAGGATTGTTATTAGGGACTTCCCTACTCAGTGACTTCCCACTTTGCCAACTTGAACGCAGGTGGGCACTAAGTAGGGAAGTTATATAATCAATTTTCTTAACATTCTGCTTTAAGAACTTCTTCCCAAAAAAGGTATCTAGACTTCTCCTTTTTAAGAAGTTACTTTCATTTAAGGAGATGTAGTTATTAGAAGTCTTCCCTCCCCTTAGGAAGCTTGTAGTCTTCCTTTTATAGGAAGTCCCTCCCTCTTAGGAAGCTAGAATATTTAAGACTTCCCTCCTTTGTGTCCATAAGCGTTCAAGTCGGCAAAGTGGGAAGTCTTGACTTCCTTGTTTGCCGAGTTGAACGCAGAATGGCACAACGAGGGGAAGTCATTTTACTTCCCCTTAGGAAAACTTTAGGATCATACTTCCCCTTAGGAAGTATGTTTAGACTTCCTTTCATATGAAGTCTCATCCCTAAAGAAGTAAGTATTTCTTTATACTTCCCTCCTTTGTGTCCATGTACGTTCAACTCGACAAAGTGGGAAGTTTTGACTTCCTTGTTTGTCGGGTTGAACGCAAAATGGCACAAGGAGGGGAAGTCCTTTTACTTCCCCATAGGAAGCTTTAAGATCATACTTCCCCTTAGGAAGTATGTTTAGACTTCCTTTCATAGGAAGTCTCTTCCCTCAGGAAGCTAATATTCTTTTAGACTTCCCTGCTTTGTGTCCATGTACGTTCAACTCGTCAAAGTGGGAAGTGTTGACTTCCTTGTTTGCCGGATCGAACGCTGAATGAAACAAGGAGGAGAAGTCCTTTTACTTTCCCTTAGGAAACTTTAGGATCATACTTCCCCTTAGAAAGTTTGTTTAGACATCCTTTCATAGGAAGTCACTTCCCTTAGGAAGTTAGTATTTTAGACTTCCCTCCTTTGTGTCCATGTACGTTCAACTAAGCAAAGTGGGAAGTGTTGACTTCCTTGTTTACCGGGTTGAACGCAGAATGACACAAGGAAGGGAAGTCCTTTTACTTCCCCTTAGGAAGCTTTAAGATCATACTTCCCCTTAAGAAGTATGTTTAGACTTTCTTTCATAGGAAGTCACTTCCCTTAGGAAGTTAGTATTTTAGACTTCTCTCCTTTGTGTCCATGTACGTTCTACTCGGCAAAATGGGAAGTGTTGACTTCCTTGATTACCAGGTTGAACGCAAAATGACACAAGGAAGGGAAGTCCTTTTACTTCCCCTTAGGAAGCTTTAAGATCGTACTTCCTGATGTAGGAAATGTTCCTGGTAGGGTCTCTTCAACTGAATACGTGGAGAGGGATCTAGAGGGCTACACTTCGGACGGACAGGTGTTGGCTTGTTCACTTCCTGATGGCCTGGACCTTGATTCCTGCAAAATAAGGGAATAAAATCCTCGTAGGATTTTTTCCCCCTCCGATGCTTAAGTAAGTATTTGTATGAGGAATAAGGCAAATTAATAATAATTAGCAATTTGGTAATCTAGAGAGGGAAACTAGTGAGAGAAATTCTCTTAGTGTGATGTAAGAATGAGTGAAGATTGAATTAAATGTTGAATGCCCCCAAAATGATGATTTTGAGGGGTATTTATAGCCTTTAGGTTTGGAGGCCAATGAATTGGACGATGACATTTGTCATCGTCAAATTGGTTGATACTTGTAAAGGCTTCATGGGCTTTTACATTCAAGCCTCAAGGCCCAAATTCCTCTTTTATCCTACTTTGTAGTGTCGAATGGGGTTGCGACACGTGGCAGAGGTTTCTCTTCTTTTAAGTAGTTGTTGTGGACACGTGGCCCAATCTTACAGCGACCCGTGGCCGTATGGAGCCCACCTTGGTGGTCCAGTCATTGCCAAGTGGCAGCGCCACCTGGACTTTTAATGGACACATGGCCCAGTATTATGCTGACACGTGGCATGAGTTGGCGTGCCACATCATTTGCCCCTCAGTTGGGTGTTTGGATCAATAATCCATGCCCCAACTGACGTCTCTTTCTGTTTCGGAAGTTATTTTGTAACCCTCCTCAGCGTTTATTAACGCCGCAACCACCCCTTTTGATTTTTTGGGGGTAAATTCAAATTTGAAGGGTGGATTTACTCTTGTGCCCCTTCAAATTTCTATATATATAAGATGATTGAAAATGATTGTTTCATAATAATTTTCAATCATTTTATTTCACTTTCTCTCTCTAAAAGTTCTCAAGATTTCTCTCAAACTCCCAAGAAGCTTTAGAGGCGATTTCCGGCGACCTGTGGTGCGATTTCCGGCGAGCAGTTGCGGCGGTTTCCGGTGTGAACAGTAGATTCTAGTTTTCTTCTCTCTTTCAGGTATTTACCTGAATTCTTTTTCTTTCTTGTTTTTCCTTTACTTCTTTGTCTTTATTTTCCAATGGCTTCTTCGTCCTCTTCTTCCCTACATAATAATGAGAACTCTATTAAACTACTTCCTTCTCCTCGTACTACTTCTTCTGTTGGAACTCAATCTTCTGTTGTTCCTGATCACTTATTGTCTGGGTCTTTCCTACTTCCTTCTCTTCCTGTGCAGGAAGTTGCAATGGCAAGAGTTAAACAAACTGCCTATAAAGATACTGCTACTTTAAGAGTTCCAGCATCTGAAGTTTCAGATGTGAATCCTCTTGATCAGCAAGATCCTACTCCCCAGGTTGAGGGAAGAGAGGATACTGAAGCTGCACAGGAAGCTCCCAAGGAGGAAGTAAGGGAGGTTCCTACTAGAAAGAGAGAGGCTTCTGAGGCTACCACTTCCAAGCCTAAGAAGAAGAGAGGTGCCTATCCTGGTGCTGATGATGTAGTGATCTTCGATGAATATGTAGATGGTGTAAATAAGGATAAACTGAGTAGTGACTTAATTTTTAATAATGAGTATTTTGATTTGATCATCCCTAACAAGGGGGATACCATTTTGGATGCCCCGGAAGACTACTTCCCTATTTATACTGAAGTAATTGACCTAGGACTAAGGTTTCCCACTTCCTTATTCATTTTTGATCTCTTCAAAAAGTATGACATTGGCCTATGTCAACTTACTCCCAATTCTTGGGTTCACATAATGTCTTATGTGACTTCTTGTGGCCTTAGAGGAGTGAAAGCTTCTTCTAAGGTCTTCCTTCATCTTCACCATCTCTCAAAGGCCTCCCACTGCAAACGTGGGTGGTTCTATCTGAAAAACAGTGAGGGGTTCCTCACTTGTGTAGAAAAAGCCAACAAGGTTCCCAACTGGAGGAACCATTTTGTGTTTGTGAAGTCCCACGACAAAAAACTGGTAGAAGTGTTGAAAAAATGGAATCCTTTTCCAAAATGCCTAGGAAGATCCTTTGAGCTTCCTAGATTGAGTGACAATGAGCAACAAAACTTAGAATATTTCAGATCTACCACAGTGGAGATCAAAAAACAAACTCTGACAGTTCCCTACAACTGGATCCCCTTTAGCGAATTCTTCTTAGATCGCAAGTTCCTTATTGCTGCTGGTGTAATTTATGGGGATGAGTATAACCAGGGTAATTTTTGCTTTATCATTTGATACTGAAACTTCTGTTTCTTCTTGCACTTTTCTAACCAAGTATCCTTTCTTTTTGGAGAAGAAGCTCTTGCTGACCTTCCTCCATTCAAGAAAGGAAGTATGAATCAAAAAGAGTTCTGGAAGCAAGTTTCTCAAAAGCTGGGGGAGGATACTTCCTCAAAGAAGGCGAAGACTCAGGTATTTTACATTTCTGCAAAACTATAACTTGCATTTTAGTTATATATATATATATATGTATATATATATATATATATTTTTTTTTTTTTTTATCATATTAACAGACTTCCTTACTTAGAGTCTTTCCACTTTGCCGGCTTGAACGCAAGCGGGCACTAAGTGGGGAAGTTAGGCATTTAAACACTTCCTCTTAGGAATGTTATTAGGGACTTCCCTACTTAGTGACTTCCCACTTCGCCGACTTGAACGCAGGTGGGCACTAAGTAGGGAAGCTATATAATAGGTAGAAGTCTTCCCTCTCCTTAGGAAGTTTAAAACTTTACTTAGGAAGTAGGTGTAGACTTCCTTTTATAGGAAGTTCCTCCCTTGTAAGAAGCTTGAGTATTTAAGACTTTCCCTTAGGAAGTTTTAGGATCGTACTTCCCCTTAGGAAGTATATTTAGACTTTCCTTCATAGGAAGCCTCTTCCCCTTAGGAAATTAGAATGACTTTAGAGTTCCCCTCTTTGTGTCCATGTGCGTTCAACTCGGCAAAGTGGAAAGTCCTTGACTTCCTTGTTTGCCGGGTTGAACGTAGAACGACACAAGGAGGGGAAGTCCTTTTACTTCCTTTTTAGGAAGCTTTTAAGATCATACTTCCCCTTAGGAAGTGTGTTTAGACTTCCTTTTATAGGAAGTTAGAATTTTTTTTTAGACTTCCCTCCTTTGTGTCCATGTGCGTTCAACTCGGCAAAGTGGGAAGTCTTTGACATCCTTGTTTGCCAGGTTGAACGTACAACGGCATAAGGAGGGGAAGTCCCTTTTACTCCCCTTTAGGAAGCATTTAATATCATATTTAACTTAGGAAGTATGTTTAGACTTCCTTCCATAGGAAGTTAGAATTTTTTAGACTTCCCTCCTTTGTGTCCATGTGCGTTCAACTCGGCAAAGTGGGAAGTCTTTGACTTCCTTGTTTGCCGGGTTGAACGTACAATGGCATAAGGAGGGGAAGTCCCCTTTACTTCCCCTTAGGAAGCATTTAAGGACATACTTCCCCTTAGGAAGTATGTTTAGACTTCCTTCCATAGGAAGTTAGAATTTTTTAGACTTCCCTCCTTTGTGTCCATGTGCGTTCAACTTGGCAAAGTGGGAAGTCTTTGACTTCCTTGTTTGCCGGGTTGAACGTACAATGGCATAAGGAGGGGAAGTCCCTTTTACTTCCCCTTAGGAAGCATTTAATGTCATACTTCCCCTCAGGAAGTATGTTTAGACTTCCTTCCATAGGAAGTTAGAATTTTTTATACTTCTCTCCTTCGTGTCCATGTGCGTTCAACTTGGCAAAGTGGGAAGTCTTTGACTTCCTTGTTTGCCGGGTTGAACGTACAATGGCATAAGGAGGGGAAGTCCCTTTTACTTCCCCTTAGGAAGCTTTAGGTTCCTACTTCCCCTTAGGAAGTATTAGTTCACCAATTCCCCTTTAGGAAATTTAAATATGACACTTTCTATTAGGAAGTATCGATTCATTATTTCCCCTTAGGAAGTTTTAATTTAGCACTTCCATTTAGCAAGTATTAATTCATTACTTCCCCTTAGGAAGATCTAATATAACACTTCCCCTTAGGAAGTATTGATTCAACTTCCCTCTTTTGTGTCATTCTACGTTTAACTCGGCAAACTAGGAAGCTTAGGCTTTGGAAGTTGCAAGTTGAACCTGGGTAGGCACAAGAGAGGAAGTATTTTTTAATGTTTCCTTCTAGGAAGTTGTAAGCAATGGCTTCCCCTCTTTGTGTCATTGTACGTTCAAGTCGGCAAACTAGGATGTACACAAAGTGGGAAGTTATTGGTTTTGCTCTGAAAGTTGTTCATCTTAGTAGGATCAGTTGAATATTCCTTTATACTCTTCTAACACTGTCGTTTTTCAGGAGACAAGCAAGCCTTCTGGGAGGAAAACAAAGCCTTCCCATAACAGGAAGAAGGAGGAAGTACCAGAAACACAGGGTACAAGCTCAAAGAAGAGCAAAAGAAAGGGTGCTTCCTCCAAAGTTGCTACTACTCCAGTTGAGATTACTGAATCAAGTCCCCACACTTCCTCCCTTTCTGGGAAGAGTGTCTTTGTGATTGGGGACAGTGATTTCGTGATAGGGGTAAGGAACAGAACTCCTCCTTCTGAACAAGATAACCCCTTGGAGAGTGACAATGGGCTGGTTGATCCTTTGACTGCCTTAACCATTCTCTAGAAGGAAAGCATTTCTGCCACTCCCCTCAGCACAATGCCTGCTTCCCAATCAGCTGCCGCTTCTGAACCTTCTTCTTCTCCTCCTGATGAGGACCCTGTTATTGGTCTCTCGAAATATATTGAGAGAAACATCCCCGAAAGTGTTAAGGCACAGGCTAGAGCTTTTGGGGGTAAGTTTAGTCATAGATTCTGTCAAACTATACGCTCATCTTCAGATACCATTAACTCTCGCAGGAACCCTAATGCCATAGTTTTACCGGTTCCCATAACAGATGAGGCTGAATCCCCCAACTTCCTTGATGACGAAGAGGATCTCCCCTCAACCAGCAAAAAATTTGACTCCAACTACAAAAGGGGTTTGATTAGGGAGATCTTAAGCTGTGGAGAACTTGAGTACAAAGAGTCACTCAAGGGATCTGTTAGAGGCCATCTTCTTCCCATCTTCAATAACCTCTCTGAGGTATGCTTTCAACAACAGTTTTCTTTTTTATTCTCTTCCCATTATTATTATTTTATCAACTAACTCTTTGTTTCCCTTCCCTTGCAGTCTATGTTCCGTCTGGAACACTTGGCCAAACTCTATGGCTCCATGAAGGCTGAAAACAAAAAATGCATGGAGTTCTATGACAAAGCTGCTACCTATGTAGTGGCTCAAACAAACAAGATTGAGGCCAAGTGGCAGCATGCAATGAATGCTCTCTCCAGAGATCTCCACAAAACCAAGGAAGACTATCAAGTAGTCTTGGAGAGGAGCATGGAACTGGCTAACCAGATCCATGCTGACAAAGAGACTGTGGAGAAGGCTGCTGCTGTCATTGCTAACCAAGGCCGCGTTGAAAAAGACGCCAAGGATGCCAAGGAAGAGGCCAAAAAACTCAGAGAGGAAGTGGATGAGCTGAAGAAGAAGCTCAAGGAAGCTGAGGAGGAGAAGGAGAAGCTGAAAAATGAAAAGGAGGAGGCTGAACAAAAAATCTCAACCACTGCTGTTGAGAAGTACATGGAGGGCCAAGCTTTCCTTAGAGAGATGTGCCTGGAAGCTTGGGGAATGGGGTTAGAAGAATATCTAGCCTTTGACTCCTTTGAAAGAAGATTGAACTATGTCAACATGGTTCATATCAAAAAACAAGCTGAAGCAACTCCGCCTCCTTCCTTTGATTATTCAGAAGAAGAAGAAGTTCAAGAAGGGAGTGAAGATGAAGAAGAGGAGATTTTTGAGAAGGAGAAGCAAGAAGAAGAAGAGAAGAGCAAACAGGCTTCAGAAGTTCATAATGACAAACATCAAGGCTGATGCTCTTCTTCAAAATTTTAATGATTGTGTTTAATTTTCTTTGAACAATTAGAATTTCTTTGAACAATATTAGAATGATTGGAACAGTGATTTGAATAGGAACACTTTTAAAGTGTTTCTTGTAATATTTGATTTTAAATTTTTTTTTAATGCGATCTTTGTCGTTCTAGCTCTTTAAATCTTGAAGCTTGATTTCTTTACACAAGAATATGAACTCTTGGTTCATCTTCTCAAGGTTCCCCAGGCCATGGGATCTTGCCTCACAGGTTTAAAAAATATGAACTCTTGGTTCACCTTCTCAAGGTTCCCCATGGGATCTTAGGAACTTTAATTATGTTTTCCCTTAGGAACTTCATAACTAACACACCAATGGGAACTCTTATTGTTCCTTATGGAGAACACTTGCTCATTTTTGATAGGCTTGTAGGGTTCTCTTTCCCCCAAATTAAGCTTCAAGTTAACCAGGATCAGTCTTTTGCTGAGATCCCTAAGTTTTGCTGAGATCCTTAAGTTTACTAGAAGTCCTAGTACTGATTAGACTGATTGCCCTTAAACTTAAGGAATCGAAGCAAGTATTATAACTTTTTAATCTTAATGCCCTTAGCATTTTCAAGGACTTTTAGTCACATTTTTAAGACTCTTGGTCTAATTGTAGGACCCTTAGTCCTACTTTTTAGATACTTGGTCTAATCGTAAGACCCTTAGTCCTACTTCCTTTGTCTTAAGTCTCTTTTTGCTTAAGTAACAAAGTATGACTTTGGGATCTTGCCCTAGTCTTGCCCTAATGGGAAGTTACCCAGGGCTCTAGGGTCTTACCCTAGCCTTGCTTAATAAGCAAAATAAAATGTAATAAGCTAAATTATCACACATGCAGAAATAGAGTTTTCATTAATTATGGCCCGTAGCCAATTTTAATACAAATGTAAACTCCAGTTTCTATAAAAAAGATCAACTTGGACCTTATTTATATGGCCGTAGCCTATTCATCTGATTCCGTAAATCAGGATTACATGTAATACCTCTTTAAATTATTAGCATTCCAAGTTCGTGGCAGTTCATAACCATCCAAACTCTTAAGTCGATAAGTACCATCTCGCACAATTTCCACAATCTCGTAGGGACCTTCCCAATTCGGAGTAAACTTGCCTTGCTCATTTGCTCATCCTATGGCTACCATTTTCCTTAAAACTAGATCTCCAAGCTTCATGGGCCTATTGTTAACCCTCTTATTATGTTCTCTAGCCATCCGAAGTTTGTACAGTTGCTGTCTAAGCAAGGCATTACCTCTCACCTCAGGTAAGGTATCAAGAGCAGCTTTCATTAATTCCCAATTTGCATCTTCATTATACAGCATCACTCTGAGAGCAGGTTCACACATTTCGATAGGAAGAACAGCTTCAGCTCCGTACACCAACATGAAGGGAGTTTCTCCAGTTGAGTTCTTAACGGTGGTCCTTATCGACCATAAAACATTGTATAACTCATCGACCCATAATCCTTTAGCCTTCTCAAGCTTCTTCCTCAGTCCATCACCGATTATCTTATTGAAAGCTTCAACTTGTCCATTGGCTTGAGGATAGCCTACGGAAGCAAAGTTAGCAGAGATGCCCTGATCTTCTAACCATTTTCTCAATTGCGGTGTCTCAAACTGCGGACCGTTATCGATTGCAGAACTCCAAATCGTGTGATGAGGTTCTTCCATATAAACCACTATACATCCGAGTGTTTGATATTCCTCATCGGCTCAGCCTCCACCCATTTTGTGAAGTAGTCTACAGCTACCAACACATACTTTCTTTGCCCCGAGGCCTGAGGGTATGGACCAAGGATGTCCATGCCCCACTTGGCAAAAGGAAGTGGACTGATAATTGGACTTGAAACATTAGCTAGTTGGTGGTGCAAATTTCCATACAACTGACATTTCTTACACTTCTTGACGTAATTCATAGCATCTTGCCTTAGTGACGGCCAGTAATACCCTGTGCGAAGTGCCTTTTCAGCTAAGGCTCGTCCCCCTATATGAGACCCACAAAACCTCTCATAAATGTCTTCCAAAACTTCTTTACCTTTCTCGGGGGCGATGCACTTCAATAGTGGATGAGTGAACGATTTCTTGTATAATTGGCCTTGCCATAGCACAAACCACGCATCTCTTGCCTTGACATACTTAGCTTGTCGTGCATCTGCTGGCAGGGTTCCATTTGTTTTGTAAGCGATAATTTCATCCATCCAGGTACTTCACCTGCTAATGAAGTTTACATCTCTTTCTTTGTCAATACTCTTCTTTTCCTTAACTTCCCAAAAAACAGTTCGGGGTGAGTCTCCTATAGCAGAACTAGCTAACTTGGACAGGGCGTCAGCCTGATTGTTCTCGGATCGGGGAACTTGCATTAACTCAAAACTTTCGAGATCTTTAACTTCTTCTTGCAACATTTGCAAATACTTGCTCATGCCCTCATCGCGGGCTTAATAGTCTCCCAAGTATTGAATCACAATCAGTTGTGAATCAGACATTGCCTCTATCTTCCTAGCACCAGCAGCTTTACACATCTTAATTCCTGCAATTAAGGCCTCATACTCAGCTTCATTGTTCGAAGTTTGAAATTTGAACCTCATTGCATACTCGTACAAATCTCCCTCAGGAGATGTGCATATGATTCCCGCTCCACACCCATTTTGGGTGGATGATCCATCAACATGTAGTGTCCAGTAGTCAATACTTGGCTTCTCAATCTGAGGCCTGGTCATTTCAACAATGAAGTCGGCAAACGCTTGTCCCTTAATCGCTTTCCTAGGCTCATACAAAATCTCAAATGAACCCAACTCGATAGCCCACTTAAGCATCCTACCAGAAGATTCTTTAGTTAGGCCTGACTTAAGCGGCTGATCCGTGTAAACAATGATTTGGTGGGACAAGAAGTAGGGCCTCAGTTTTCTGCTTGCTAAAAACAATACTAATCCAATCTTCTCAATCGTAGCATATCTCAGTTCGGCTTTCTAGAGAATATGGCTGACAAAATAAACCGGATGTTGAACTCCGTCCTTCTCAGCCAACAAAACAGCTGAGAGTGCATATTCTGATATAGCAAGGTACATATACAAAATTTCTTTTTCCTGGGGACTTACCAACTTGGGAAGAGAATGGAGATGATCCTTTAATTTAATAAAGGCTTCCTCAGCTGATTGAGTCCATTCAAATTTGTTGGCTTTCTTCTTGATCTTATCAAAGAAGAAGTGGCACTTATCTCCTGCCCTTGACAGGAACCTTCCCAAGGCTGCTAAGCACCCAGTTAACTTCTGCACTTCTTTAACACTTCTCAATGGGGGTGGATCATCAATGTCGATTTTCCCTCGGATCTCCTTAAAGAATGAATGGAGATCCTTAGTGAATTCAACTCTCGGCGCATTATTCGCCTTTCTCTTCCTGTTTTGATCATTTGACTTGTTTAATGAGCCAGCCATCCAAGTAGCATGTCTCTTCTGATCTTTGTTTTTTTATCCGTGATCATTCTTCTTTTCCTTACGGGTGGAAGCGCATAGCTCCTGAGCATGGATGAAGCATTCAGCCTCCTCTAGAATCCCCTTCAAGGTTTTACAATTCCTTCTGACCACATCAAACTTAATGGTTCCATCACGCAGCCCTCTGAAGAAGCTATCAAAGGCAACTCCTTCAGAGAGGTTAGGTATCTGCAATGATTCAAGATTGAACCTTTGGACGTAACTTCTTAATGATTACTTCTCACCTTGCACGATCTTGGCTAAGTGCATACTCGTCTTCTTCTCACGTTTGTTAGCCATGAAATGATGTACAAAGGTTGTACTCAACTCATGGAAACTGTTGATGGATTGGTTAGGTAAACTATTAAACCACTTCTGAGCTATTCCCTTAAGTGTTGCTGGGAAATAGCGGCACCAAGTTGCGTCATCCAAACCTTGAAAATACAGCAAGTGTTTGTATGTTGCCAGATGTTCTTCTGGATCAGTTGTTCCATCAAAAGCCTCTATATTAGGCATCTTAAACTTAACTGGGCGAGGAGCCATCATGATTGATGCAGCAAATGGGGTTTTCCAATTCATAGACATAGAACCCGCTTTATCCCCGATGATCGCCGTAGGATCATTAGGTACCTGCTTGGCCATATAAAGCTCCTCAGGTCTCACCCTGTTTTCCCAGTATTGGATCATTTGCTCTCTTCTAGCTTGATCTGCTTTCTCAGCTTTCTTCTTCTCAATCTTGTATCTCATTCAAGAGTAAATGGATGTGAATCAGACATCTCTTTGGTTGCAGTTGAACCCGACGAGTCAGAGCGACTCTGTTCACGCTGGGCTCGTTTGGAGTTCAAATATTCTCTTGCATCTCTGCTAGATGCCCTCCTTTCATTGATAACTTCTCTAGCATCCTTACTCGAAGTTCTCTTAGCCTCAAGATACTCTCTAGCATCATGAGCTAATGACTTTTTGAATTCAATATATTCCCTAGCATCGGATCTTGTCCTGCTTACTTTAGTTTGTCCTTTTGCCACCTCCCGTTTTGGCTTATACTTAGGAGTGAGAGGATAATTTCTGAGTGCACCCCAATGAGCTTTCAATGGAGTTCTTTCCTTCTTGATTTTTTCAACTTTCTCTTGGAAAGTTAGTCTCCCTTCACCTTGATCTTCTTGACACAACTTCCCTTTAAGTTTTCTCTGGCGAGGATCACCCTCCTCAAGAGTCCTCTTGGAGGAATGCTCCCGTAGAGCATCCGTAAATGACTCTTTGAGACCTTCCAAGATACTCTTGAGTTGACCCATAGACACGGGTTGATCTTCTGTTGCTTTCCCCTTAGGAGAGGCAGTTCCTTGTCCGGTTTCATAGTTCCCGAATTGATCAAGGTACCGAGTCTCATCCTCGGTTGGATGAGAACCACCAGTCATCCTCAGGTGCCCTCCCCTCAGACGACGCCAAATGATGTAGGAAATGTTCCTGGTAGGGTCTCTTCAACTGAATACGTTGAGAGGGAACTAGAGGGCTACACTTCGGACGGACAGGTGTTGGCTTGTTCACTTCCTGATGGCCCGGACCTTGATTCCTGCAAAATAAGGGAATAAAATCCTCGTAGGATTTTTTCCCCCTCCGATGCTTAAGTAAGTATTTGTATGAGGATTAAGGCAAATTAACAATAATTAGCAATTTGGTAATCTAGAGAGGGAAACTAGTGAGAGAAATTCTCTTAGTGTGATGTAAGAATGAGTGAAGATTGAATTAAATGTTGAATGCCCCCAAAATGATGATTTTGAGGGGTATTTATAGCCTTTACGTTTGGAGGCCAACGAATTGGACGATGACATTTGTCATCGTCCAATTGGTTGATACTTGTAAAGGCTTCATGGGCTTTTACATTCAAGCCTCAAGGCCCAAATTCCTCTTTTATCCTACTTCGTAGTGTCGAATGGGGTTGCGACACGTGGCAGAGGTTTCTCTTCTTTTAAGTAGTTGTTGTGGACACGTGGCCCAATCTTACAGCGACACGTGGCTGTATGGAACCTACCTTGGTGGTCCAGTCATTGCCAAGTGGCAGCGCCATCTGGACTTTTAATGGACACATGGGCCACTATTATGCTGACACGTGGCATGAGTTGGCGTGCCACATCACTTCCCCTTAGGAAGTATGTTTAGACTTCCTTTCATTAGAAGTCTCTTCCCTTAGGAAGCTAATATTTCTTTAGGCTTCCCTCCTTTGTGTCCATGTACGTTCAACTCGGCAAAGTGGGAAGTGTTGACTTCCTTGTTTGGCGGGTTGAACGCAGAATGACACAAGGAGGGGAAGTCCTCTTACTTCCCCTTAGGAAATTTTAGGATCATACATCCCCTTAGGAAGTATGTTTAGACTTCCTTTCATAGGAAGTCTCTTCCCTCACGAAGTTAGTATTTCTTTTGAGTTCCCTCCTTTGTGTCCATGTAAGTTCGACTCGGCAGAGTTGAAAGTGTTGACTTCCTTGTTTTCCGTGTTGAACGCAGAATGGCACAAGGAGGGGAAGTTGTTTTACTTCCCCTTAGGAAGCTTTAAGATCATACTTTCCCTTAGGAAGTATGTTTAGACTTCCTTTCATAGGAAGTCTCTTCCCCTTAGGAAGTTAGAATAACTTTAGAGTTCCCTCCTTTGTGTCCATGTGCGTTCAAGTCGGCAAAGTGGGAAGTCTTGACTTCCTTGTTTGCCGGGTTGAACGTAGAATGGCACAACGAGGGGAAGTCCATTTACTTCCCCTTAGGAAGTATTAATTCACTACTTCCCCTTAGGAAGATTTAATATGATACTTCTCTTTAGGAAGTATTAGTTCACTACTTCCTCTTAGGAAGATTTAATATTATAGTTCTCTTTAGGAAGTATTAATTCACTACTTCCTCTTAGGAATATTTAATATGATACTTTTCTTTAGGAAGTATTGGTTCACAACTTCCCGTGAGAAGTGTGATTAGATAAGTTCAACTTCCCTCTTTTGTGTCATTGTGCGTTCAACTCGGCAAACTAGGAAGCTTGGGCTTTGGAAGTTGCGAGTTGAATATAGGAAGGCACAAGAGAGGAAGTATCAATTGGCTTCTCCACTTAGGAAGTTGTAAGCAATGGCTTCCCCGCTTTGTGTCTATTTACGTCCAAGTCAGCAAACTAGGAAGAACACAAAGAGGGAAGTTATTGATCTTGCTCCTCTGAACGTTGTTCATCTTAGTAGAATCTTTTCAATATTCCTTTGAACTCTAACACTTAATATTTTTCTAGGAGACAAACAAACCTTCCGGGAGGAAGTCAAAACCCTCTCATAAGAGGAAGAAGGAGGAAGCTCCTGATGCACATGGCACCAGCTCAAAGAAAATCAGAAGAAAACGTGCTTCCTCCAAAGCTGTTGCTCCTTCCATAGAGCAGGTTGAGTTAAGTCCCCACACTTCCTCCCTTTCTGGGAAGAGTGCCTTTGTGATTGGGGAGAGTGATTTCATAATTGGGGTGAAGAATAGAACTCCTCCAACCGAACAAGAGAACCCCTTGGAGAGTGACAATGGGTTGGTTGATCCCTTCACTGTCCTGATCATTCTCCAGAAGGAAAGTATTTCTGCCACTCCCCTTAACACAATGCCTGCTTCCCAATCAGTTGGCGCTTATGAACCTCCTCCCTCTCCTCCTAATGAGGACCCTGTCATTAGACCGTCCAAATATGTTGAGAGGAACGTTCCTGAAAGTGTGAAGGCTCAAGCTAGAGCTTCTGGGGGTAGGTTCAATCACAGATTTCGTCAAACTATACGCTCATCTTCAGATACTACCATTATGTCTCCCAGGATCCCTAATGCAATAGTTTTACTAGTTCCCATAACAGATGAGGTTGAATCTCCCAACTTCCTCGATGAAGAAGAGGATCTCCCTTCAACCAGCAAAAAAATTGACTCCAACTACAAAATGGGGTTGATTAGGGAGATCTTATGCTGCGGAGAACTTGAGTACAAGGAGTCACTCAAGGGATCTGTCAGAGGCCACCTTCTCCCCATCTTCAATATCCTTTCTGAGTTATGCTTCCCAAATACTATGTTCTTCTCCATTTTCTTCCAATTATCATTATTTTATCTATTAACTCTTTGTTTCACTGCCCTTGCAGTGTATGCTCCGTCTGGAACACTTGGCCAAACTCTATGGATCCATGAAGGTTGAAAACAAGAAGTGCATAGAGTTTTATGACAAAGCTGCTACTTATGTAGTGGCTCAAACAAACAAGATTGAGGCCAAATGGCAGCATGCAATTAATGCTCTCTCTAGAGATCTTCACCTAACCAAGGAAGACTACCAAGTAGTCTTAGAGAGAAGCATGGAACCGGCTAACCAGATCCATGCTGACAAGGAGATTGTGGAGAAGGCTTCTGCTGTCATCGCAACCAAGGCCGTGTTGAAAAAGATGCCAAGGATGCCAAGGAAGAGGCCAGAAGACTCAGGGAGGAAGTGGATGAGCTGAAGAGGAAGCTGAATGAAGCTCAAGGAAGCTGAGGAGGAAAAGGAGAAGCTGAAATATGAAAAGGAAGAAGCTGAACTGAAGATCTCAACCACTGCTGTTGAGAAGTACGTGGAGGGTCAAGCTTTCCTTAGAGAAATGTGCTTGGAAGCTTGGGGAATGGGGTTAGAGGAACATCTACCCTTTGACTCCTTAGAAAGAAGATTGAACTATGTCAACATGGTTCGAATCAAGCCTCAAGCTGAAGCAACTCCTCCTCCTTCCTTTGACTATTCTAAAGAAGAAGAAATGGAAGAAGGGAGTGAAGATGATGAAGAAGAGAGTGCTGAGAAAGAGAAGCAGGATAAAGAAGAAGAAGAGAAAAGCAAAGAAACTTCTGAAGTCCATGATGACAAACATCAAGGCTGATTCTCTTCTTCAAAGTTTTAAATGTTTGATTTGTTTAAAGAATGTTAACTTAGAACCATTGAACAATGATTTTAGTAGGAACACTTTTCAAGTGTTTCTTGTAATATTTGAATTAATTTCTTTGAATGCAATCTTGAACCTTAATTTTCTACTTTTTCCTTGCACACAAGTTTGCATCACATGTTTGAAAATATGAACTCTCGGTTCATCTTCTCATGGTTCCCCATGGGATCTTTAGAACTTTAAATATAATTTGAGTTCTAGTATTGATTGATACATCATTCATTAGGAGTGGTGGATCAAACAACCATATTGATTGCCCTTAAACTTAGGGAATCGAAGCAAGTTTTGTAGCTTTTTAATCTTAATGCCCTTAGCATTTTTAAAGACTCTTAGTCATATTTTTAAGACACTTGCTCTAATTGTAAGACTCTTAGTCCTATTTTCTTTGTCTTAAGTCACTTTTTGCTTAAGTAACAAAGTATGACTTTGGGATCTTGCCCTAGTCTTACCCTAATGAGAATTTATAAGTTTCACCAAGGCTCTAGGGTCTTGCCCTAGCCTTCTTTAATAAGCAAAATAAGATGCAATAAATTAAATTATCACACATAGAGAAATAGAGTTTTCATTAATTATGGCCCGCAGCCAAGTTTAATACAAATGTAAACTCAAATTTCAATAAAAAGATCAACTCGGACCTTATTTATATGGCCGTAGCCTAGTCATCTGATTCCGTAAATAAGGATTATGTGTAATATTTCTTTAAGTTATTAGCATTCTAGGTTTTGGAAGCTCATAACCATCCAAACTCTTTAGTCGATAAGTACTATCTCAAACAATTACCACGATCTCATAAGGTCCTTCCCAATTCGGAGTCAACTTGCCTTGCTCATTAGCCCTTCCTATGGCTTCCATCCTTCTCAAAACCAGATCTCTAAGCTTCATGGGCCTATGATTTTCCCTTTTATTATGCTCTCTAGCCATCCGAAGCTTATACAACTTCTATCTAAGCAAGGCATTACCTCTTACTTCAGGCAGAGTGTCAAGAGCCGCATTCATCAATTCCCAATTCGCATCCTCATCATACAACATCACTCGGAGAGTAGGTTCACACATTTTAATGGGAATAATAGCTTCAGCTCCATACACCAACATGAAGGGAGTTTCTCCCGTTGAGTTCTTGATGGTTGTCCTTATCGACCATAAGACGTTGTACAATTCATCGACCCATAATCTTATAGCCTTCTCGAGCTTCTTCCTTAACCCATCACCAATGGTCTTTTTAAAGGCTTCAACTTTTCTATTAGCTTGAGGATAACCAATAGAAGCAAAGTGAGCTGAGATGCCCTGGTCTTCCAACCATTTTCTCAACTATGGTGTTTCGAACTGTGGACCATTGTCAAACACAATCGACTGTGGGACTCCAAATCTTGTAATAAGGTTCTTCCATACAAACCATTGCACATCAGTGTGTTTTATACTCTTCATTGGCTCAGCCAACACCCATTTGGTGAAGTAATTCACAACCACTAACACGTACTTCCTTTTCCATGGAGCTTGAGGTTATAGACCAAGGGTATCCATGCCCCACTTTGCCAAAGGAAGAGGATTGATGACGAGACTGAAGAGATTAGCTGGTTGGTGGTGCAAATTTCCATACATCTGTTATCTTTTACATTTCTTAACATAGCTCATGGCATCTTGCCTTAATGATGGCCAGTAATAACCTGTACGAAGTGCCTTCTCAGCCAACGCTCGTCCTCCTATATGAGATCCACAAAATCCTTCCAGAATATCTTCCAAAACCTCTTTTCCTTGTTCGAGAGTGATGCACTTCAGTAGCGGATGAGTGAAGGATTTCTTATACAATTGCCCCTACAATAGCACAAACCATGCATTTCGAGCCTTGACATACTTGGCTTGCTGCGGATCAGCTGGCAGAGTTCCATCCGTCTTATAGGCGATGACATCATCCATCCACGAATTTCCTCCACTGATGAAGTTAACATCCTCCGATTCTTTAATACTTTTCTTCTCTTTGACTTCCCAAAAAAGTGTTTCTGGGGGAATCTCCTGTAGCAGAACCGACCAACTTAGATAGAGCATCAGCCTGATTGTTCTCGGATATGGGAATTTGCATCAACTCAAAGCTTTCAAGGGCTTTAACTTCCTCTTGCAACATCTGAAGATATTTGGTCATGCCCTCATCTAGGGCTTCATAATCTCCCAAGTATTGACTCACAACCAGTTGTGAATCGGACATTGCTTCAATCTTTTTTGCACCATCGGCTTTGCACATCTTAACTCCTGCAATTAAGGTTTCATATTCAGCTTCATTGTTTGAAGTCTGAAATTTGAACCTCATTGAGTATTCATATAAATCTCCTTCAGGAGATCTGCATATGATTCCCGCTCCACATCCCTTCTGTGTGGATGATCCATCTACATGCAATGTCCAATGGTCAAAACTTGGCTTCTCGAACTGAGGTCGAGTCAGTTTAACAATGAAATCAGCAAACTCTTGTCCTTTGATTGCTTTCCTGGGTTCATATGTGATTCCAAATGAACCTAACTCAATGGCCCACTTAAGCATCCTACTAGAAGACTCTTTGGTTAGGCAAGACTTAAGCGGTTAATCAGTATAGACTACTATCTTGTGAGACAAGAAGTAGGGTCTCAACTTCCTGCTTGCTAAGAACATTGCTAATCCAAACTTCTCAATTGGAGCATATTTCAATTCTGCCTTTTGAAGGATATGGCTAACAAAATAGACCGGTTGTTGGACTCCATCTCTCTCGACTAACAAGGCAGTAGAAAGTGTATACTTAGACACAACAAGGTACATATACAATGTTTCTTTCTCCCTGGGGCTTACCAGCTTGGGAAGAGAATGAAGGTGATCCTTTAATTTAATAAAGGCTTCTTCAGCTGATTAAGTCCATTCAAATTTATTAGCCTTTTTCTTGATCGTATTAAAGAAGAAATGACACTTATCTCCTGCCCTTGACAGGAATCTTCCCAAAACGGCTAAGCATCCAGTCAGTTTTTGAACTTCTTAACACTTCGGGGAGAGGTCATATCCAACACGGCCTTAAAATTGTCTAGATTGACTTCAATCCCTCTTTCATCAACAAGAAAACTGAGGAATTTTCCTGATGTAACACCAAAAACACACTTCTTTGGATTCAGCTTCATCTTATACCTCCTCAAAGTTTCAAAAGTTTCTTTTAAATCGGCTACATGATCCTTGTATTCCTTGCTTTTGTCGATCATGTCATCAATGTATACTGATCTATATCTTAGGTCTAAACTAAGTGCTTGGACTCAAGATAGATTGATAAGGTAGAAACGTAGCAAGGGAACACTCACAATGCTTCGTAATTCCGGAAATCCTAGCTTTAAATAGGAACGCTCACAATCTAAACTCTAGGGCGTTTTATTGCTTATGTGAACACTCAACACAAACACTAAAACAATGGTGAATAATTGAAGCTTTTAACTCTCAAAATTATTCAGGAAACCTTGAAGAATTTCGTGCAAAAACCTCACACAAAATCACTCGTAAAACACAATGTGTATTTTTTTTTTGGTAAACTTGTAATCTGAATTTTATTATTGAAAACAATTGAGTATTTATAACAATATGACTACTAGATATTCTAATCTAACCAACTAATCCTAGACTTTAGCCCCAAGCCAAGTAAATCTAGGAAAAAAAGGAAAATCTCCTAACAAACACGGAAAATATGCCTAAACCGACCTAATTTAGGATTCCTAAAAGATATGCCGGAATCTTGTTCCTTTTCCGACCAAATTCCGAAATCCAACCTAAGGAACGAACTACAATTTGACTAAACAAAGTTGACTTGGTCAAACAACAAAGAAAACAAGGACAACCAAGTTGCCCAACACTCTTGTTCACACACCAAATCACCGCCATACTCAATAAGGTGTTTTTTGCGCAATTTTGAAGGACTTCCATTTTCAAGAACTTCAAGAAACCTTTGAAGCTTCAATCTTTTTTTCAAGAAACCTCCATTTTTGTGTTTCCCATGCTTGATTCCATCAACCATGATCATAAAGACTCACTAAGAAATTCATAAAACATCACAAAACACCATATGGGAAAACCCTACCAAGTGGAGTGGGAAGAAAACCCATAGGCTCAACAACAAATCTATCCCTTAGCTAAACCAACGTCCCTAATGGCCTTAGACCATTATCCAAGCATCATTAGACTTAAGCAACAATGACCATGAGCCAAGCCAAGGCCATGGAACCCTAATCCACGCATACCATGAATCTCAAAACGACTCAATATTAGCTCTTTGTCTTCAATGCTTGAATCCGCTTCCTGATCATATACTTCCATATTCCTTCTCAATTATTGCTTGAATACTTCATTAACTAGTCTTCGAAAGGTAACTGGAGCATTCTTCAAACCGAAGGGCATTCTTGTATAACAATAAAAACCAGTTTAAGTAACAAAGGTTGTTTTTTCTTGATCATCCTCCCATAGAGGGATTTGATGGAAGCCAGAATATGCATCCATAAAACTCAACAAGGCGTGTCCAGCCGTAGAATCAACCAATCGATCGATCTTTGGCACAGGAAAGCTGTCTTTAGGACAAGACTTGTTCAAGTCTGTGTAATCAACTTACATCCTCATGGTCCCATTAGGTTTTGGCACCAAGACAACATTTGCCACCCAATCAGGATATTGGCATGGCTGGATGAACCCTGTTTCCAATAACTTCTTTACTTCTTCATCAGCCGCTTTGTTACGAACTTCACCAAGATTTATTTTCTTTTGCCTAACGGGCTTCATTTCAGGCTTAACATTAAGCTTGTGAACAAATACTTCCGGATTAATCCCCAACATTTCTTCAACTTCAAATGCAAAAACATCTTTGTATTGTTTGAGTAAAGATCTTATCTCTGCCCTAACATGTTCGTCAGGTGCTTTTCCAATTTTCACTGTTCTGTCAGGCTTCAACTCATCCAACACAAAGTCTTCATGTTCACCTCCAGGTTAAGGCCTAGGAACTTGATTCAAACTATGAATAACCATTACTTGATCTTTGGGTGCTTCTTCAATCTTTCTTTTCTTACTTGATTCCCCAACGTCACCAGACCAAGCTTCGACTTTTAGTGTAGTAACATAACATTCCCTTGCTAACTACTGATCTCCGTGAATGATTCCCACAGTTCCATTGTTACACTCATACTTCATGAGCATGAGATGAGTAACAATGACTACCCTAACAGCATTTAGAGTTGGTCTTCCAAGGATCACATTATATGCCTGTAGCTCTTTCACCACAAGGAACTTGATGAGCATGTTTCTAGAACAGTCTTTATCTCCCATTCAAACTGGCAAGGTGACAGTTCTTAATGGATTGATAACTCCTCCTCCAAACCCAATGATGGGATGGTGGATAGGCTCAAGCTTAGAAGAATCATATTTCAACTTCCTCATAAACAACTTTAACTGATGATATCGGATGAACTTCATGTATCAACAAGTATTCTTTTCACTTTCATGTTTGCTACTTTCAACTCTACCACCAAGGGATCATCATGAGGTGTTCGAACCTTGCCTCGATCTCTGTTGCTGATAAATACTTCAGGAAACTTGGTTTTTGCATCTTCCCCTGTTTCAGGGGATGATTCTCGAGCAAGACTTCGAACATACTCTTTGCCTCCTCTCATGGTAGGCCCGCCAGCAGCAAACCCACCCGAGATTACATAGATAACATCTTCTTTGTCAGTATGATAATCCTCTTTTGGCTTTTCATCTTTAGAATTTGACTGCTGTTTTACATTCTTGTCGGATGACTTGATCAAATGCTGACCAATCTTCCCTTTATAAGCAAGAGCATCAAGAGTTCTCCTAAGAATAAAGCAATCATTTGTATGATGCCCCACATCTTTATGAAAGTAGCAATACTTGCTCGAATCTCAATCTTTCTTTGGACTTCTCAAAGGTGAGGGATCATCAATATCAGCTTTAGCTCAGATCTCCTTGAAGACAGAATGGAGATCCTTAGTGAATTCGAACCTTGGTGTATCATTCAACTTTCTCTTTCGATTTTGAGAATTTCCTTTGCTTGACGAGCCAAACATCCATGTGGCATGCCTCTTTTGATCCTTGTTCTTTGAACCATGATCATTCTTCTTATCTTCCTTCTTGTCCTTGCGGGTTGAAGCACATAGCTCCTGAGCATGGATGAAGCATTAAGCCTCCTCCAAGATCTCCTTCAAGGTTTTACAGTTTCTTCTGATAACATCGAACTTAAATGTTCCATCACGTAGTCCTCTGAATAAGTTATCAAAGGCAAGCCCTTTAGACAGATTGGGTATCTGTAACAATTCCATATTGAACCGTTGGACATAACTTCTTAACGATTCCTTCTCACCTTGCAAGATTTTGGCTAAGTGCATAATGGTCTTCTTCTCACGTTTGTTGGCCATGAAATGATGTACAAAGGTTGTACTCAACTCATGGAAACTGTTGATGGATTGGTCAGGTAAACTATTAAACCATTTTTGAGCTATTCCCTTAAGTGTTGCTGGGAAATAGCGGCACCAAGTTGCATCATCCAAACCTTGAAAACACATCAAGTGTTTGTATGTTGCAAAATGTCCTTCTGGATCAGTTTTTCCATCAAAAGGTTTAACATTGGGCATTTTAAATTTAACTGGGTGAGGCGCTATCATAATGGGTATAGAGAAGGTGGTCTTCCAATTTAAGGACATGGAACTCATCTTGTCTCCAATGATTCCCGTAGGATCATTAGTCCCCTGTTTGGCCATGTAAAGCTCCTCAGGTCTCACCTTGTTCTCCAAGTATTTGATCATCTGCTCTCTTCTAGCCTGATCTACTTTTTCAACTTTCTTCTTCTCAATCTTGTATCTCAAATTCTCTTCATCATCACGCTTATCTGATTCATGAGTGAAGTGGTTGAATCAGACATCTCCTTGGTTGCAGATGAACCCGACGAGTCAGAGCGACTCTGTTCTCATTGAGCTCGCTTAGAGTTCAAATATTCTCTTGCATCTTTGCTACATGCCCTCCTTTCATTCATGACTTCTCTAGCATATTTACTCGAAGTTCTTTTAGCCTCAAGATACTCTCTAGCATCATGAGCTAACGACTTCTTGAATTCCATGAATTCTCTAGCATCGGATCTTGTCCTGCTTACTTCAGTGTGTCCTTTTTCCACCTCCCGTTTTGGTTTATACTTAGGTGTGACAGGATACTTCTTCAGTGTGCTCCAATGAGTTTTCAATGAAGTTCTTTCCTTCTTGATTCTTTCAACTTTCTCTTGGAAAGTTAGTCTTCCTTCACCTTGATCTTCCTCATTCAACTTTTCTTTAAGCCTTATCTGACGGGGATCAACCTTCTCATGAGTTCTCTTGGAGGAATGCTCCCATAAAGCATCCGTAAAGGACTTCTTGAAACCTTCCAAGATACACTTGAGTTGACCCATAGTCACAGGTTGATCCTCCACTACTTTCCCCACAGGAGATCCAGTTCTTTGTCTGGTTTCATAGTTTCTGGATTGATCAAGGTCCTAAGTCTCATCTTCGGTAGGAAGTGAACCACCTGTCATCCTCAGGTGTCCTCCCCCTAAACGACACCAAATGATGTAAAATGATATCCTGATAGGGTCACTTCAACGGAATACGTGGAGAGGGAACTAGAGAGCTACACTTCCGATGGACAGGTGTTGGCTTATTCACTTCCGTCAGCTCGGACCTTGGTTCCTGCAAAACAAGGAAACAAAATACTTGTAGGCTTTTTTCCCCCTCAGATGCTTAAGTAAGTACTTGTGGGAGGATTAGATTTAAGTAACAATAATTGACAAAACTAATCTAGAGAGAGATTATAGAGAGAGAAACTCTAGTATTATGTAAGAATTGTATGATTTTTGAATGTGATTGAATGAATGAATGAATGCCCCATGGGGTATTCATAGGGAAGATCACCAAGGGTGCCCTAGGGTTTTGGGACACTTGTCCCTTGGTGATGGGCATGTGTCTTTATGAGCCCTTGTTGGGCCTCTTTCACTTTTGGCCTTTGGCTCATAGCATGAAGTAGCCTTTTCTCCTTAAACTTAACCGAACACGTGGCACGATTTCAAGGACGACTCATAGTCGACTATGCTGTCCATAAACTGAATATAATTTGGCAATTTGCCTAATAAATTGGATACGTGGCCCATTATTATCCTTACACGTGGCATGATATGGCGTGCCACATCAGGAGTCATGGTGGATTTAAGAAACCTCATTTCAACAATAACTTCCAGGGTAACAGGGGAAACTTTAGGAAGCCTGCTAATGGAAATGGGAATAGAGCTCAAATGGCTAACCAAGGTGGTCCTATGTACTTCTGCAAGAAGTTTCCTAATAATCACCCAGGAAAGGACTGTGCTGGGAACCCAGTGACTTGTCGTTTGTGTAATAAACTTGGACACTATGAGTATGAGTGCTTCTCCAAGAACAAGGGAAAGGAAGGACAAGGTTCTCTATTCAAAGGGAACTCAACCGGGGGTCAGCAGAAGAGTTTTCAAGGAAACGTGGGAGGAAATGCAACACCACAAGCCGGAAATAGAATTGAAAGTGGAAATGGATGAGGTCAGACTAAGACATTAAATACTTGTAAAGATGAATGTGATGGCTCGAAGTGAAGCTGATGCTAGTAAGGATGTAATTACTAGTACTTTTTCAATTCACTCTCTTCCTGTTAAAGTTTTGTTTGATTCTGGTGCAACACATTCCTTTGTATCCACTAAGATTTTGGAATAGTTAACTCCTGTGTTGGGAAACGAAGATACAATAGATATGTCAATAGTGTTACCATCAGGACAAGAAGTATAGTGTTCAAGGAGATTTTTGGATGTTCCTATTGAAATTGAGCAAATGGAGTCTAGGGATAACCTAATTGAGTTTGATTTGGGTGACTTGGAAGAGATTGTAGGGATGGATTGGTTGAGTGAGCATAAGGCTGAGATTTTATATGAACCACAGAAGATCTCGTTAGATAATAAGGCTAAGAAAGTGAGCTATTGGAGGGCAGAAAGGCCAAGACATAACAAAATAGTGTCAGTATTGAGGTTTGATAGGTTGGTGGGGAGAGGTTTTCCAATTTACCTTTGTAGTGTGAGAGATGTAGATCATGTTGAGGCTGCTAAGCCCGAGGATATTGAGGTAGTGAGGGACTTTCAGGACGTGTTTCCGGAGGAGTTTTCGGGGATGCCTCAGAAGCGAGAAATCGACTTTATCATAGACTTAGTTCCAGAAACAACACCTATTTCCAAAGCACCATATAGGATGACACCTGCAGAAATGAGTGAGTTGAAAGAGCAGTTACAGGAGTTGTTGGAGAAAGGTTACATTAGGCCTAGTGCTTCACCTTGAGGAGCACCAGTACTGTTTGTAAAGAAGGAAGACAGGAGTTTGAGGTTGTGTATTGACTATAGGGAGCTGAATAAGGTGACGGTTAAGAACAAGTATCCTTTACCAAGGATTGATGACTTGTTTAATCAATTAGAAGGAGTTACTGTGTTTTCAAAGAATGATTTGAGGTCAGGGTACCTTCAGTTGAGAATTGCTAATGAGGACATACCAAAAACGGCTTTTCGAACGAGGTATGGGAATTATGAGTTTACTGTTACACCATTTGGGTTAACCAATGTGCCAGCAATTTTCATGGACTTAGAATAGGATTTTTCAATGATTTTTGGATAAGTTTGTGGTTGTTTTCATTGATGACATTTTGGTGTACTCTAAGAGTAAAGAGTAGCATGTAGAACATTTGAGGACAATTTTGATGACATTGAGGGATAATAAATTGTATGCTAAGTTCTCGAAATGTGAGTTCTGGTTGGAGAAAGTAGCATTCTTGGGACATTTCGTGTCAAAAGAGGGAGTTGAAGTAGATCTAGCAAAGATCGAAGTAGTAAAAAAATGGCCTACACCTAAGAATGTAACAGATGTACGGAGTTTCTTAAGGTTAGCAGGTTATTATAGGAGGTTTGTGAAGGACTTATCGAGAATTGCTAAACCAATGACGTCGTTAATGAAAAAGGACTGTAAGTTTGTGTGGAGTGATAAGTGTGAAGAGGCATTTCAGATCTTAAAGGAGCGTTTGACTACAGCTCCAGTGCTGACTTTGCCAGATGGAAGTTATTCTTAAGATGTGTATAGTGATGCTTCTAAAAATGGTTTGTGATATGTGTTAATGCAAAATAGAAAGGTGATTGCGTATGATTCAAGACAATTGAAGCCATACGACGCAAACTACCCTACCCACGATCTTGAGCTAGCGGCGATCATGTTTGCTTTAAAAATATGGAGACATTACTTGTATGGAGTGAAATGTAGGAGATACACGGACCACAAAAGGTTAAAGTACTTTTTGACTCAAAAAGATATGAGACAGAGGAGTTAGCTTGAGTTGATAAAGGATTACGATTTAGATACATAATACCATGAAGGGGAGGCCAATATGGTAGCAGATGCTTTAAGCCTAAAAAGAAGCACGGAGTGAATGCTTTAGTGATCGCTAACGAACTATGTAGAGATATGGAGAGAATAAACTTGGAGGTGGTGAAGGAGGGAGAGTTGGAAGGAATACTTTGTAATCTTAGTATCCCACTAACATTATTTGAGGATATTAAGAAGAACCAGAAGGGAGATGTGAAATTGGACAAAATAAAGGAAAAATTGAAAGTAGGAAAGGCTATGGACTTCAAAATCCATGAGGATGGGAGCTTAAGGTATAAAGGAAGATAGTGTGTAACACAGAAATGTGAAGATTTGAAACGGTGAATCATGGAGGAAGGACATAATACCCTGTATTCAGTGCATCCTGGAGGTGATAAGCTGTATAAAGATTTGAAGAAGGTGTATTGGTGGCCTAGGATGCAAAGGGGAGTGGCTGAATTTGTGAGCAAGTGTCTTACTTGTCAGAAAGTGAAATTTGAGCATAAGAGACTACAAAGAGAAGTCCAACCACTTGAAATACTAGGATGGAAATGGAATTGCATATCAATGGACTTTGTAACTTGCTTTCCCAAGTCAAGGAATCAAAATGATACCGTATGGGTTATGGTGGATAGGCTTACTAAGTCAGTGGTGTTTATAACAATGAAGGAGACTTGGAGGATGGAACAACTTGCAAAGGCTTACATAAAGCATGTTGTGAGGCTACATGGAGTTCCAAAGGATATCATGTCATATAGGATTCTAAGTTTCTTTCAAAATTCTGGAAAAGTGTCCAGGAGAACTTTGGTACAACGTTGAAACTGAGTACAACTTTCCATCCAGCAACCGATGGACAAATGGAGAGATCCATACAAACTTTGGAGGACATGCTAAGAGCTTGTGTAATGGACTTTCAAGGAATTTGGGAGGATCACTTAGATCTTATTGAGTTTTCATACAACAATAGCTACCATGTAAGTATTGGCATGGCACCTATTGAGGCTTTGTATGGAAGGAAGTACAGAAGTCCCTTATGTTGGAATGACATAAGTGAGACAACGATTCTAAGACCTCAATTGATTGAAGAAACCATCGATAAGATAAGGGTAATACAAACAAAGTTTCACGTAGCATAAGATAGACAAAAATCCTATGCGAACCAAAAATGCTAAGAAGTAGTGTTTGAAGTTGGTGATAAGGTGTTACTTAAGGTATCACCAATGAAAGATTTAATGAGGTTCGGAAAGAAGGGGAAATTAAGCCCGAAATATATAGGACCCTATGAGATCTTGCAAAGAATTGGAAGGTTGCCTATAAGAAAGCATTACCAATGGAGTTGAGCAAAGTTCACAACGTCTTTCATGCGTCTCAACTAAGAAAATATGTTCCGGATGAGTCACATGTGTTATAGCCTAAAATAATAGAGTTAGACCAGAGTTTGACCTATGAGGAGAGGCTAATTAAGATCTTGGATAGTAAGGTCTGGGATACTCGTAGAAAAAGTGTCAAAATAGTAAAGGTGTTGTGGTATAACCAAGAAACTGAAGAAGCTACTTTGGAGGATGAAGATATGATGAGAGAAAAGTATCCAGAGTTATTCAAGGTTAGTAGGTAGAGTTACGGGGACGTAACTCAATTCTTAAGAGGGGTAGAGTGCGATCTAATTTCGCGAGTTTTACACTCAATTTTGCAAGTTTTTACAGCTTTTAAGTAAAGTTTTACATCTGTCCACTAAATTGTTGTCAACGAAAAGCTAAGTAAATGTCTAAAGTCTACAACAATGTAGTATTATAATGAAAAAGCTTGAAGTAAATGTAGTCTCTATTCAAATTCCATACAATAATTTACATCAAGTTTCGGCACTAAACTTCTTTTAAGGAGGGTAGACTGTAATACCCCATATTTTCACATTTTTAAGAACTTATTTTCGTATTTCATACGTATGTTTTAATATTTTTATGGAGAAATTATATTCAATAAGAATATTAAACGAAGGAAATTTAAATAAATTTTAACTAAAGTAATTATTTTTATGTTTTATGAAGTATTTTGAAAAGTTTCTAAAAATAGAATTTTTAGAGTTTCCTAAATTATTCTAAAACAAGGGCATAAAAGTAATTTCAAATGTTTCCTAAATTATTATAAAACAAGGGCATAAAAGTAATTTCAAATGTTCAGGGTATTTGTGGAATTGCACCAAATCCTACTTTGGGGCCTATAAATACCCCTTAAAACCCCAATTTTCAGATTTATTTTCCAACTTGGTGATTTAGGATTCCAAAAATTTAAAGAAAGAAAAAAAACTTTTTATTTTCGTTGCTTTGAGACGGAGCCTTGCCGGAGCCCCACCGCCTGCCGCCGCAGCTTTGCCGGCCACCCTTTTCTCCCCTTTGGTATTTTCAGAACTTTATTAAAAAAAATTTCTTCATTCTTTTTGATTCAATCTTGCAAATCCATGTTTATAATTATGATTAATCATGTTTTTTTATAAGTTTCAATCATCTTTTTATGAAGTTGTGATTTATTTTAAAGCATGAATTTATTTATTGATCAAGAAAATTTAAATTAGGGTTTATGAAATTCTTGATTTTATGGTTTTAATGATTTAAACTTCAATATTATGATCATGAATTGTAATCATGATTTTATGGAGTTTAGTTTGATTTTTAAAGGCTTTGAACATAAATTATATTGCTGTCCAAATTTTGTAATCATGAAAATCAATAGAATAAATATTATGAACATGTTTTGTTTTACGGAAAATTATTCTAAAGCATAGATTTGATTTATAATGATGTTAGTGGATTGTAAAAGAGTTTTATGATGAATTTATGATGTTTTTATGAGTTTTAATGTGTTTTAGATGAATAAATAAAGCTGTAAATTTTTATAAACAATTATTTATGCCCAATAAAAATAGTAACATGTAATATAGTAAGTGATAATTAGTTTTAATGCATCTAAGTATTGTATATTGATCATAGGACATGACTATAGTGTTTTATGATCAAAATATGATATTTAGAAAGGTTTAAGAGTGTTTTTGAGAAGGTTTACAAAGTTGCCATTTTTTTGAAAATTACCGAAAATCAAGTGTTTCACAATAGAAAAACTAAAGTAAAGTTTTGAATTGAATAGAGACTATATAGGGAATGTTTTAGACAAGTTTTTAATGTAAAAAGTTAATTTAGAGTTGTTGTAGAACTTAGTCAACGAAATTTTAATTTAGTTTCGGTTTTCTCTATGTAGGAAACTTCGAAGTTGTGGCGGATCACCACTACAACACAAGGTACGTAAGTACTATAGACAAACATAGAAACAAGAATCCATGCTTGGTTGATCTTATATGTCATGTTTTTGTGCTTGATTGGATTGTGAATTGACATGCATGACAAATTTTATCAGAAGTATGATTTTATATTGTTTTGACATTCTATATTTTAGCAATATAAATTCTTCAAGATAAAAATTGGAATGTTATGATCAGTTAGAATTTTCCAATAGCTTATTGAAGAAGAAAAGCTAATTATTTAAGTTGGTTAGTTACTTAATTAACAAGAAAAGTAGGTTGTGAATTTTTATTCACATGAATAATAGAAGGTAATGAGCAGTTATTTTTATACATGTTGCCACTCATAGTTTAATGTGTGGTCAAGGGTAAAATAAATAGTTAGCCACTCACAGTTAATGTGTGGTAAAGGGATTTTAGTTTAATTAAAGGACACACATAAGGGTATTTTAGAATCACGTTAATTCAAAGATAAATAATATGGCTTGCTTGATTTTATGCATGTTTTTGTGTGATATTATATGCGAGTCATAACAATGTTAAACCGGTTAATCACACAAAGTATAAGAGGATTCGCACCAAAACTCTTGGAACGTATATACCTTGAGTATGAATAATAGGGGGAGTCATGTGGAACAGTGATCTATGACTTGTAATCGGAGTACAAGATGTTGTACTCTTTTATTTTTAAATGCGCTGAAATTCCGTCAATCTATTTGACATAGGTAATACCTTCTTGGAGTTGCTCCCAAGTTGGTGCCCAATAGGGCGATTTTAAAGGAAAGGAAACCCGTTCGATGCGAAATCAAAAGTTTAAATAAAACAATTAGTTTGTTTATGTTGAGTCTATGCACAGGTGAAGAGTTGTCATCGGTAAGATGTATGTATGCTTTTATTTTAATTTGTGTTGTTCGTGTTGCATAGTCTTTAGTAGTTATGTACTCAGCTTTGCTGATTGTTTGTTTTGTGTGCATGGCTTTATCTTGGACTTGTCCCTACAATGATCTACTTGTTGGTGAGTAGTTGTCTAGAATAAGAAAAGCAACAGGCACAAGTGGGCATAAGTCATTCATGCTGGGCTGGAGTGAGAGTGCTTGCTGTGTAGTCTCTGTAGTTTCTTAATTTATTTTGTTATAGATTTATCTAACTAATTTGGATGTTGTTTTATTTTCAAAGTGTAAGTTTTGGTTTTTAAGGGCCATTAAGATGGTTCCGAAGTGTAATAAATCTTTAAGTTGATTTTTCTTTTGGATGTTGGTTTGATTTTAGTTTTGAGATTGTTTTGCAGTTATGTTTTTAAATTGGTTTTGGTTTTAAAGACTTCTGCTGTAGTACTTTGATAAATGCCTTAGCCGTTATCACGGTGGCGGTAGTGCTTTGGTTTTTCCCCTTGTTATTTAGGAGTTTTAATAATTATATTTCTGTAATATTTATAATATGATTTTCGGAAAATCTAGAGAAGGAAGTTAGGAAATTCCAAGGCGTTACACTACACCTCTTTTTACACTACATTTTAGATTTTAATCCTATTTTAGAATCCTAATTACACCTAATTAATTCTCTCTCTAGATTAGTTTTGTTCAAACTTTCAACCATTCAATTCAATTCAAGTTCTTTATTTTTGGTAATTTCTTTCTCTTTTCTCTTTAGTTTAATTATTTTGGTGTTGTTTATTAGTTTAATTATTGTTTGTTTATGTTAATTAGTTTTAGTGTCTTAATTAGTTAATAATTAGTAATTTATTTAATTGCCATTTGCTTATGTTTATGATCATGAATTCTGTATTAATTACTGCTTTAGTTTTTATAATCATGAGTTAGTAATTTAGTTTCTAGGATTTAGGGGATCCATGAACATGTTAATGAATTAGTTTAGTATTAATTGATTAGTTCCTAATTCGTAATTAAATTCCTGTTATTGATTTCTATATTGATTACAATTGAATTGTGGCCAGATTTAGTTGTAAGTTTCGTAATTGTCGAAATCGAGGTTGGGAGGTAAGATTACTACAATAAGACTACCCAATAATATGCAAAACGAGTTTATGTGAGTGAGTGCTGATAAAGGAGTTTTGAGGGAGTCTAAGTTCGAGAGAATTAGTTGATATACGTGTTTTATGTTGTGTTTTCCCCTCATTTTTGGTTGAATCTTGTGGTAAACAGTTAAGTTTGTGGCTTTGTTTTGATTAAATCTCGTCTTTCGATGTTAAGTTATGTTTTGGAACAGTTTTAGTGTCTTTAGTAGACTTTTAGAGATTTTAAAAGTTATTTTATGCTTCCTCGGTTATTACGCGAGGTTTTTCGGTTTGTTTTATATGTTACCGGAGCTTCATAGGGAGTTATGAAGTCATTAGAAGCTAAAACGAGTCAAAATGTGCTTGCCTCGGGATACGTGCCAAATTACAAGCTAAGAAGCTACGAACAAGATTTGAAGGAATCGAGCGAAGATATAAGAAAGTTTGTCAAAGTTTCGTTTAGTAGAATGCATGCGGGCGCAGCCCTTTATATCTTATTCTTCTATGCGCCAGCGAAACAGATCAGAAGCTTCAAAAGTCACTCAGTAATCACCATCCAAGCGCAGGGAAAAAATAGTTTTTGACCTATGCGGGCGCAAGTGATGCGTTTAAGGCTCCGCTCGGCTTTTCTTCGCGGAATTAGCTCGTGGGTTTATTTTAATAAAAGCCCAATCCCTATAAATAGCCTATGTGTATGGGGCACAACCCTTACTAGTTTTTAGCATAATTTTAGACTTAAAAATCCTAAAACACTTCTCTCTCGAACTTTAGAAGCAGTTAGTTTGTCGTTGACGATTCGTTTTCAATTAATGCAATTCAACAATATTATGGTAATTTCTTTCCTTTTGCTTTTCAATTCTTTTTAGTTCATGAATCTCTTTAATTTTTTAAAATTTAGTTTAGCTTTAATAGTTTTGTTAATTTAGTTTTACTAGTAATTAATTTAGTTTTAATTAATTTATGTTCATGGCTTTGTTATTTAATTTAATCTTTTTCTCTAGGGCTAGGGGATCTATGATAATGTTGTGAATTTATTTGATGTTCGTTAATTAATTCTTGTTTATTAGTTGAATACCTATGATTGATTTCTATTGATTGCAATTAAATTATGGCCAGTTTTAGTTGTGAGTTAGGTAATTGTCGAAATCGAGGCTGAGAGGTAAGATCACCACAATTAGACCATTAAATAATAGGCAAAATGAATCTATGCGAGCGAGAGCCGGTAAATTAGTTTTGAGGGAGTCTAAGTTCGAGAGAATTAGTGAGCCATAGTTCAATGAATGTCAATAAATTGATTAAAGAGCGTTTTATGAGTTTGTTGATTGATCATAGTGAACCAACCGCCCTAGATGTTTATCATAAGATTTTAATTCATTAATTTCTCGTCATTTCCTTAGCTTTAGTTATTGTTTTCATAGTTTTAGTAGTTTTATTAGAACTTTCCACAAAGGCCCCTTACACAATTTAGACTTTTTAGAACTAATAGAGTTTAATCTCTTCCCTGAGGATTCGATCCCTACTTCCCTAACTATATTAGTTATAGTTCTGTATTTTTTAGAGGTGTGCGATAGCCTTGTTCATTAGTGCACCCTAGTTTAATGAACATTAGTGAATTAATTGATTTATATATTATGAGTTTGTTGATTGCTCCTGGTGAACCGATTTCCCTAGGTATTTATAATTTGAGTTTAAATTCGTATATCCCGCTATTTTTCTTTAGGTTTTAGTCAATTAGCTAAGAAAATCAACCAAAGCCCATTGCGCAGGTTTTACTTTTTAGAACCAATAGAATATAATAGCTTTCCTATGGATTCGATCCCTACTTCCCTAGCTATATTAGTTAGTGTTGTTTGGTTTGTTTTTGAGAGGTGTGCGATAGCCTGTTCACCTACCCAGAATCCCATTCCCAAGTCTAAACCCGTAACCACTTGCAAACCCAAAACCAAATCCAATCCAACCGACCAAGAAACAAACCCACCCTCAAACCTAGACTTACTCACAATTTAAAACCCATAACCAAAAACTGTGAACAAATTGTCAAAAAATAATCAATTTGAACGAAAAAATTGACAATTAAAAAAAGAGAAAATTAGTATTAGAGTTCATGTTAGCAAACACTAGAAACGAGGAACCAAGAATGATGAAAGAAGAAGGAGGAGGGTTTTTAGAATCGCAAGACCCTAGACCGCTGCTGTTGTTAGTGTAACATCCTAGAAATTCCTAACTATTTCTGAATAACATTTAATAAAATACTACTAGTAATTAAGGAAAAACAAAAGTATCATCTCCACCGTGATAACAGCTAAGGCTTTCATCAAAGTATAACAGAGGAAGATTTCTACTTTCAAAATAACTTAAAGTTAACTTCAAAAGCAACTAGTCAAACCAAATTTTAAAATACCTTATTCTAACTTGGAACGAACCACCAATCCATCAACAGCTAGTTCAAAAAATGACATTTGCTACGCATTATTGCAGCGGTTTTTGTCCCTTATTGGAAAACCGCAGAAAAAAGTATCATTCCAAAAAAAAAAAATTCGGAGAAGATGTATTTGCTGCGGTCCTATTAAAACCGCAGCAAATAATAATTTTGCTGCGTTTTTTTAATTGCTGCGTTAGTGAAACCATAGCAAATGAAGTTTTGCTTTATTAAACTTAAAAATAACAACACCAGCAATTCACTCACCCAAAGACCAGCAATTAGCACAAACCAAACATTTCACTCACCCAAAAATCTTCTTCTTCTCTATTCCCCTTCTTTAACCTGATTTCGCCATTCTTCACCTGACTTGGCCATTCTTCTTCCCCCTCCTTCTTCTTCTTCCTCCTTCCTCCCATCTCTTTCGTTCCCCACCACCACCACCACTCCTTCTTGCGTTCTTCTCCTGCTTCTCTCCTTCGTCCTTCGATCATCCTCGTTGGTAACTCATTATTTTGTGAATGTTTTATTTTTATTTTCATTAATTTTTTAATTTATTTTTCAATCTTTTTTGTTTCATTTTAACTTATTATTGGTCTTCTGAATGTTATTTTGTAAGATCATTATACGAAACAAGGTGACAACTTCGAATGTTTGATTATGGTTTCTAAAGATGAAACAAGTATGGGAGAAATTATGGCTTATGGAGATTCAAGACATTTCGGATCTTCTAAGACATAATCATGGGTGTGTATGGTGACACACGAAAATACTTGATCATTGAAGCAAAGGAAAGAATGGTGGAATTAGGAGAATAAGATGGTTTTGCCTATGAGTTTTTCCCACTTCACTTGATAGGGTTTTCTCATTTTAGGCATTGAGTCTTTTAATTCTTGAAGTGTCTTAATCATCATTTACACCCTTATACACATGAAGAATGACTTCTTGAAAGTTTCATGATTAAAATATTGAATCTTGAAAGGTTTCTTGAAGATTTGAAGAAAAAACACAAAAATCCGCAAATTTTGACAAATATGAAGTTGCGTCATTTTGGACGAATTTTGGGGGATTTGGGTAAATCTGATTTTTGTGTAATTCTTGTTGTAATTTGTTGATTATCTTGATTAGCAAGGTTAGAATAAGTTTGTTAGGATATTGTTCAGATTAGATAGGGTTTGTTAGGATATTTTAGCAAGTTGCGTTGCCATGCAGTGATGATGTGTCATTCTTATCTTGTGAGTCATTGATGAGTCACTAGATAAGTCCTAATTATCCTATGTTTATGCGTGTATTTTAGCCTAGATTTGTTAGGATTTTGTTGATGATTATGACTATAAATAATCTCAAAATTAGCTTGTAAAAATATATAGAATAGAGTTCAATAAACAATGATTGTTTAAATTTACTTGTTTTCTACAAAACAATAGAAAAACCGAAGGTGGGAAGAAAATTTCGAGTGTGTGAAATTTTCGAACACTTTGTGAGAGTTGGTGCTTAGGCTTTAGACTCTTGTGAGGATAGTTTTAGGAATTGAGGGTGCATTGCTTTAATCAATTCATAAAATTATTCGACCTAGATCTTTTTTCTTGGTGCTTAGGTTTAGAGAAAACCGAACTAGTTACTATCCTTGTGAGTGGCGATTTTTATCAATATTCACATCAACGTTTGGTGCTCTCGTTGAGAGGACATTAATCCTGAAGGTTATTGGTATCAAATTCACTGTTGAAACAAAAAATAATCATGTCAGCTGATGAAGTAAGTACTCCTAAAGTTACTACGGAGGAATTGCGCAAAGACATAGAAGACTTAAAGGCTATGTTTGAGGCTACTATGAAAGATTTTGCTGAAAAATTGAGGCCACCTAGTAAATCCAAGAGTAGAAATAAAGAAGAATCAGATTCTAGTTCTAATGATGAGCAAGCAAGTTCAAGAAGCGCACGAAAACCGAAAAAACAATACTCATCAAGTTCTAGTAATGAAGAACCTATAAATAGGTGTAGAAAGAAGGAGAGGCCTAAGGATGATGATCGCAATCTTAGACTGGATATTCTTGCATTCAGTGGAAGTTTGGATCCGGAAAAGTTCTTAGATTGGCTAAGAAGGATTGAACGGATTTTTAAATACAAAGAGTATGATGATCGAAAATCATATAAGATTACGGAATTAAAATTAACGGGCTTGGCTAGCTTGTGGCTTGAAGGTATGCAAAAGAAAAGAAAGAAGGATGGGAAGTCCAAAGTAGCCATTTGGACGAAATTAAAGAAGGAGATGAGGAGACCTTTTGTTCCTCAAGATTACGAGCAAAGTAACTTCATTAAGATGCATACTTTAAAGCAAGATCGAAAATTAGTTGAAGAGTACACATCTGAATTCCTCAACTTAATAACCATATGCGATCTAGAAGAGAAAGAGGATCAGCAAGTGGCTCGTTATGTTGCTGGCTTGGATGAAAGAATAAGAGAAAAGGTGGAATTACAACCTTACTGGACTTTTGATGAAGTTTGCAAGGTTGCATCTAGGGTGGAGAAGCAATTTTTGAAAAAAGCAAGTACTTTTTCGAAACCCTTTGTGAAGAAAGAAGGTGCCATTGTTTCATTTAAACAAAATTTTGATTCCACTTCAAAACCTCCTCCTTTTATCAAGGATAAAGGCTCAGATACTAAGCCTCCACTCCCTAATCAACGCACATGTTTTAAGTGCAAGGGTCAAGGTCATATCCAAAAGGATTGTCCTCATTCAAGGGTTCATACTACTCAAAATTGGGCAGATGATGAAAACTTTGAAGAAGAGGAGAATGAGCAACAGGAGGATGGCGTGGGTTATGATACTCAAGAAGAGGAGATTGAAGAGATTACTCCTGAAGTACATGGCCAGAGTTTGGTTCTTAGAAGAGTTTTGCAATCTAAAATTGCTTCACCTACAGAAAACCAAAGGGATAAGATTTTCATCACCAGATGTAATGTTCAAGGGAAATTATGTGATCTGATAATTGATTCACGCAGTTGCACCAATGTAGTCTCTACAGTATTGATCAACAAACTGGAAATTCCTACAACTGAACATCCTCAACCATACAAGTTACATTGGCTCAGTGACACAAGTGATTTCAAGGTAAATAAGCAAGCCCTGATTAGCTTTAAGATTGGGAATTTCGATGATCAAGTGCTCTGTGATGTATGTCCTATGGATGCATGCCACATATTGCCTGGAAGACCATGGCCGTATGATAGATTTGTATAGTTTGATGGTAGAACGAGTGTATACATCATCAGAAAGCAAGCACAAAGCAAACCGGTTGCATTGAAACCATTGGCATGCTCGAAATTTTCGAAAGAGGTGAGTAACAGGAAGGGTGTTTTGTTGATCGATGAGCAAGCTATGGTGCAAGAGGTGAAGAATTGTGAGCAGTTCTATGTGCCGAGGGCTAAGGAAGTGCAGGAGGAAGCAACGAGCATCCCTCGTGAATTGCGCCCCTTGTTGCACGAATTCCCACCAGGGTTTCTACCCATTAGGGGAATTGAACATCAAATTGACTTGGTTCCTGGAGCTCAGATTCCTAATAAACCAGCTTACAGGTGCAATCTAGAAGAAACTAAAGATATTCAACGACAAATTGAAGAGTTGATGGCAAGAGGGTATGTCAGGGAAAGCATTAGTCCATGTGCAGTACCAACATTAATTGTTCCTCAAAAGGATGGTTCATAGAAAATGTGCATTGATTCAAGAGCTGTGAATAACATCACCATCAAATACAAGTTTCCTATTCCTCGATTGGATGATTTATTGGATGAATTGTTTGCCTCACAAATATTTACTAAGATTGATTTTAGGAGTGCTTACCATCAGATTCGGATGAAAGAGGGTGATGAATGGAAGACAAGATTCAAAACTAAACTAGGACTCTATGAATGGTTAGTTATGCCTTTTGGTCTTACTAATGCTCCTAGTACTTTTATGAGGTTGATGAATGAAGTTTTGAAGCCTTTCACTGAAAAGTTTGTGGTTTTCTAATTGGGTGATATACTGGTGTATAGTGCTTGTGTTGAAGATCATCTGCATCATCTAAGAGATGTATTCGAAACTTTGAGGAAGCAAGAGTTGTATGCTAAGCTCGAAAAGTGCTCGTTCATGGTCCCAAGTGTGACGTTCTTAGGTTACATTGTTTCTAAGGATGCTGTTTCAGTTGATCCTGCAAAAGTAGAAGCTATTAAATCATGGCCAGTACCGAAATCTGTGACTGAGGTGCGTGCTTTTCATGGTTTAGCTTCTTTCTATAGAAGATTTATGAAGAATTTTTCTTCTGTAGTAGCACCTATGACCGAGTGTATCAAAGAACAAAGAGAAGTTTGAATGGACCAAGGATGCGCAAAATGCGTTCGAGTTGGTAAAGAAATTTCTTTGTCAAGCTCCTATCTTATCTTTTCCAGATTTTTCGAAACCTTTTGAAGTTGTGACAGATGCTAGTGGCGTGGGGATTGGTGCAGTGTTGGTTTAAGGTAAACGGCCTATAGCTTATTTCAGTGAAAAATTGAATGGAGCACGGTTGAATTACTCTACCTATGACAAAGAATTTTATGCTATTGTTCGAGCATTGGATCATTGGAGTCATTATCTGCGTCCAAGTCACTTTATATTGCATTCTGATCATGAGGCTTTGCAGCATATCAATGGCCAACATAAACTCAATCTAAGACATGCTAAGTGGGTTGAATTTTTGTAATCTTTTCACTTTTCATCAAAGTACAAAGAAGGTAAATCTAATGTGGTTGCTGATGCTTTATCAAGGAGGTATGCTTTAATTGGTGTTCTTAATTTCAAATTGCTTGGTTTGAAGTTGATTACACAATATTACGAGCAAGATGGAGATTTTAGTCCTATCTATTCACAAATTTCGAAAGGTTCTATGGGATCTTATGTGCTACATGATGGATTCATCTTCAAAGGGAATCTACTTTGCATCCCTAAGTGTAGTATTCGTGAGTTACTTTTTAGAGAGGCGCNCTGAAAAGTTTGTGGTTTTCTAATTGGGTGATATACTGGTGTATAGTGCTTGTGTTGAAGATCATCTGCATCATCTAAGAGATGTATTCGAAACTTTGAGGAAGCAAGAGTTGTATGCTAAGCTCGAAAAGTGCTCGTTCATGGTCCCAAGTGTGACGTTCTTAGGTTACATTGTTTCTAAGGATGCTGTTTCAGTTGATCCTGCAAAAGTAGAAGCTATTAAATCATGGCCAGTACCGAAATCTGTGACTGAGGTGCGTGCTTTTCATGGTTTAGCTTCTTTCTATAGAAGATTTATGAAGAATTTTTCTTCTGTAGTAGCACCTATGACCGAGTGTATCAAAGAACAAAGAGAAGTTTGAATGGACCAAGGATGCGCAAAATGCGTTCGAGTTGGTAAAGAAATTTCTTTGTCAAGCTCCTATCTTATCTTTTCCAGATTTTTCGAAACCTTTTGAAGTTGTGACAGATGCTAGTGGCGTGGGGATTGGTGCAGTGTTGGTTTAAGGTAAACGGCCTATAGCTTATTTCAGTGAAAAATTGAATGGAGCACGGTTGAATTACTCTACCTATGACAAAGAATTTTATGCTATTGTTCGAGCATTGGATCATTGGAGTCATTATCTGCGTCCAAGTCACTTTATATTGCATTCTGATCATGAGGCTTTGCAGCATATCAATGGCCAACATAAACTCAATCTAAGACATGCTAAGTGGGTTGAATTTTTGTAATCTTTTCACTTTTCATCAAAGTACAAAGAAGGTAAATCTAATGTGGTTGCTGATGCTTTATCAAGGAGGTATGCTTTAATTGGTGTTCTTAATTTCAAATTGCTTGGTTTGAAGTTGATTACACAATATTACGAGCAAGATGGAGATTTTAGTCCTATCTATTCACAAATTTCGAAAGGTTCTATGGGATCTTATGTGCTACATGATGGATTCATCTTCAAAGGGAATCTACTTTGCATCCCTAAGTGTAGTATTCGTGAGTTACTTTTTAGAGAGGCGCATGAGGGTGGAATTGCAGGACACTTTGGTATCACAAAAACTTTGACAATGTTGCAGGCACATTTCTATTGGCCCAAAATGATTGCTGATGTTGAAGCAGTAATATCACAATGTGTTGTTTGTCAAAAGGCCGAGGCATCCTTCCATCAAGTATTCTACACACCATTGCCTGTGCCAGAAGCTGCTTGAGATGATATTTCTATGGATTTTATAGTAGGATTGCCTAGAACTGCAAGGCAAAAGGATGCTATAATGGTTGTGGTTGACAGGTTTTCGAAGATGGCTCACTTCATACCTTGCCACAAGACTGATGATGCTGTCAATGTTGCGGAATTGTATTTTCGAGACATTGTTAGGTTACATGGATTTCCGAAAACAATTGTCAGTGACAGAGACACGAAATTCATGAGCTATTTCTGGAAATCATTGTGGCGTTTGATAGGTACGAAATTGTTATTCAGTACTTCTTATCATCCACAAACAGATGGTAAAACTGAGGTCACAAACTGAACCCTAGGCGTTCTACTTCGTGGTTTGGTAAGTAAGACACAAAAATATTGGGAATTGAAGTTAGCTCATGCAGAGTTTGCTTATAATCGTTCACCTACTTATGCAACTAAGCATTCACCTTTTGAAGTTATTTATGGAATCAATCCCAAGATGCCTATTGATTTCGTGGCTATTCCTAAAGGTGAGATCGTTCACAAAGATGCTTTAGCTAAAATTGAATACATGCAGAAGTTACATGCACAGGTTCGAGCAAGCATTAAGCATGTGAATGATATCTATAAGACAAGAGCTAACAAGCATAAAATCAAACACACATACAAGGAAGGAGATTTGGTATGGTTAAATCTAAGAAAGGAAATATTTCCTAATCAAAGGAAAAACAAACTAATGCCTAGGTGAGATGGACCATTCAAAATCGTGAGCAAGATCGGGGACAATGCATATAAACTTGAATTACCAGGTGAATATGGTGTACATGCCACGTTCAACATTGGTGATTTATCTCCTTATGTTCCTGATGATCAACTTCGAGGTTTGAGTACAAACTCTTTTGAAGAAGAGGAGGATGATACGAAACAAGGTGACAACTTCGAAGGTTTGATTATGGCTTCTAAAGATGATACAAGTATGGGAGAAATTATGGCTTATGGAGATTCAAGACTTTTAGGATCTTCTAAGACATCATCATGGGTGTGTATGTGACACACGAAAATACTTGATCATTGAAGCAAAGGAAAGAATGGTGGAGTTAGGGGAATAAGATGGTTTTGCTTATGAGTTTTTCCCACTTCACTTGATACGGTTTTCTCATTTTAGGCATTGAGTCTGATAATTCTTGAAGTGTCTTAATCATCATTTACAGCCTTATACACATGAAGAATGACTTTTTGAAAGTTTCTTGATTAAGAGATTGAAGCTTGAAAGGTTTCTTGAAGATTTGAAGAAAAAACACAAAAATGTGCAAATTTGGACGAATATGAAGTTGCGTCATTTTGGACGGTTTTTGGGGGATATGGGTAAATCTGATTTTTGCGTAATTCTGGTTGTAATTTGTTAATTATCTTGTTTAGCAAGGTTAGAATAAGTTTGTTAGGATATTTTTCAGATTATATAGGGTTTGTTAGGATATTTTAGCAAGTTGCATTGCCATGCAGTGATGATGTGGCATTCTTATCTTGTGAGTCACTAGATTAGTCCTAATTATCATATGTTTATGTGTGTATTTTAGCCTAGATTAGTTAGGATTTTGTTGATGATTATGACTTTAAATAATCTCAGCATTAGCTTGTAAAAATATACAGATTGGAGTTCAATAAATATTGATTGTTTAAGTTTACTTTTTTTTCTACAAAACAATAGAAAAACCAAAGGTGGGAAGAAAATTTCGAGTGTGTGAAATTTTCGAACACTTTGTGTGAGTTGGTGCTTAGGCTTTAGACTCTTGTGAGGATAGTTTTAGGAATTGGGGGTGCATTGCTTTAATCAATTCATAAAAGTATTCGACCAAGATCGTTTTTCTTGGTGCTTAGGTTTAGAGAAAACCGAACTAGTTACTATCCTTGTGAGTGGCGATTTTTATCAATATTCATAGCAGATCCCGAAACTAACATATATCTTATATAAACTAAACTAATTAGTCAAATTAAATCATACGATTTAAAGATTAATGGAAGAATAATTAAAAATCAGCTCTAAACACTCACCATATTTGAATGATTAAATTGCTTTAAAACTCCAAAAATCTCGAACGATTAAAACCACATCTAAACCAACGACATCTCCGCTACAAACAGCAGATTGAAATCGATTTGAGGTGCACTCCACTAAGTTTGGGTCGTGGAGCTGGAGTTTGTGGAGCCGGTATTGTTTTTTCTTCTTTACTTTTTTTATGATTTGGGATGGGTTTTGACAGTGGTTGAAGTGATTCGAAATAGGTGACTGAGGTGGTAGCTCGAAATACTTGGGTAATTTTTGGGCGTGAATGAGGGTGGTTGTGGTGGTTGTTGTCAGTGAGGGTGGTAATGGTGGTTGTGAGTGAGGGGTGGTCATGAGTGAGTGAGAGTGGTTATGGTGGTCCTAAGTGAGTGAGGAGTGGTTGCAAGTGAAGGTGGTACTGGTATGGTGGTCATGAGTGAGTGAGGGTTGATATGGTTGTCGTGAGTGAGTGAGGGGTGGTAGTAGTATGGTGGTCGTGAGTTATCGAGGGTTGGTCATGAGTGAGGATGGTAGTGCTATGATGGCTGTGAGTATTTGTGATCAAGTATGAGCTTGTGTAAAAATTGAGCTATGATGTACTATTGTTAAAATCGAGCTTGTGTGGTAACATTTGTTCTTTTAGTTGGTATATTACTCTATCATGATCATTTTGGTGTGAATTGATGAATGTATGATAAAGTTTATCAAAGATGCATAAAGTCTAGGGATGTTCTTCTGTTCTGCTTGACTTCATTATGTATTTAGCTCCATATTGTGTAGCTAGAGCTGATTACCAACTTATGGCTGCATTATGTATATGATGTGGATTTTAAGTGGCACTCGCAAATAACACCTAAAACTCACGAATTGCAAATTAAATCTCCACTCCTGGATTAATTTAATTGAAGACTAATTAATCAATACACTCCTGAAATTAATTAACTAGGATCTAAATTTGTTTATCACTCTTGACTCACAAATTTATGAAGGAAAAATCGAACAAATTTAATTCACTAAACATGCGCAATTTTCGTAAATTCCATGTATTGAATTTTTCAATGTGGAAAACTTCTGTAAACAAGAATATCATCCAAATAGACAACAATAAAGTTGTTCAAAAATGGTTGTAATACTTCATTCATTATCCTCATGAACGAACTTGGTGCATTGCATAGGCCAAAAGGCATCACCAACCACTCATAAAGACCTTGTTTAGTCTTAAAAGCTGTCTTCCATTCATCCCCTTCACGAATTCTCATCTGAAGATAGCCACTTCTTAGATCTATTTTTGAAAATACACTTGCACCATGTAATTCATTTAACATATCCTCAAGTCTAGGCATAGGAAATGTGTACTTGATGGTTATGTTATTCACTGCCCTAGAATCAATATACATTCTCCAAGAGCCATCTTTTCTCGGCACCAGCAAAGCTGGAACTGTGCATGGACTCATTGGTTCTCGAACTAACCCTTTCTGCATCAATTCATCAATCTAGTGTTGGAGTTCCTTAGATGGCTCAGGATCACATTTATATGCAGGTTTATTAGGAATTGGTGCGCTAGGTATGAAGTCAATTGCATGTTCAATTCCTCTGATTGGGGATAGTTCAGTAGGAAATACGTCAGCAGAAAGGAATAAACTAGTTGGTTTCTGGTCTTTTCCTGCAAATGGAGTCAATAGTAGGAGATTGATTCTTTTCCTATTCTTCAAAACCGTGTATACATTTGATTCTCCATTGTATTGCACCTTCCTATCATATTGCCAGGGTCTTCCCAAGAGCAATTGGCACGCAGTCATAGGCACAACATCACACCACAACTCGTCATTGTACAGGCCAATGGTGAAATTGATCAGTGCTTGTAAGGGCTTTTTGTATCATCAAGCCAATTTAACTTGTAAGGGCTTGCATGGTCTCTCTGTGTCAATTTCAACCTTTTTACCAGCTCTTTTGAAGCCACACTTTTGCAGGATCCACTGTCAATGATTAAATTGCATAAGTAGGGACCAATTTTGAAGACAATGTGGAATAGACTTTCCCTCTACATTGCATGTGGTTCCACAGCTATATGCAATGCTATTCTAACCATAAAGGCTTCGCCACCCTGTAGCAATGGAGGCTGATTCACAGTTTCTAGGGTGTCTTCATCAGAATCCTCCCTTCTCTGGTTTTGAATAATGTCCTCCTTCACTTTCCCATTTTCGCTTCTTGCATTTACATTTCTTGAGAGAGAATTTACTGAGTTGAAGAGAGAGAATTTGTGGTGAACAAATCCTTTAGAGAGAGAAGTGTGAAACGCATCATTTCAAGCCTGTAAATTTACTGACACTTTTTCTTCAAGACCTTTCTTCGACTCGGCATCCCTACATCAGACCTTTTTCATCTACTCAGGTGCCGCACCATCTATTCTTTTTCTTTACTTTTTATTTTAGTACTTATGTCTTTTAATTCGGCCACCGAGTTTAGTGCCTTAAATGAATCACTCACCTCCACACCCATCGAGGATTACGAACTGATTCCTTCCCTTGAAAGGTCAAACCCTTTCATGGACACAGAGGAATTATTCGCAAACGGACCTTTACATACATTAGAGTTTTGAATGATTTCTCATTATGCTGATGGGCTTTTGTGCCTATACCTGTGCAGGGTGCTACAATGGCACTGACAAAGCAGACGGACAGGGTGTCCGAAGGATCAGGCAGCTTCTAGGTGCCTACTCATGAGGTTTCGGATGCCGTATCAGTAGAGGAGTACCATCCCTTATTTAATTCTACAGCTGCTCAATAGCTAATAATTAACCCTCATTCGGCCACCGAGGAGGAGGAACCAGCAGCCTTATCTTCTTCAAGTGAAGAAGATGGTGGGGATGACGAGGGATAATCTTCATCCAAGCCTGTCTTTACAACCAGCAATTGCTTTTTAGAGAAGAGTTTTACGGATCATTACCAAAGTGATTTAGAGGTCTATAGGAGAGATTGTGCCTTTGGACTAGGCTTTAAGATAAGGGTGCCCCCTGCTGGGGCATCCATCATTGTCCTCCCTGATAAGACCGTCCCGGTATACGAGGCGGCCATTGACCTAGGGTAGAGATTTCCCCTACATCTTCTTATCATTACTGTGCTGGAGGGATACCGAGTTGCACTCTGGCAACTCACCCCCAACTCCTGGACGAACATTCTTGGCTATATTGCCACATGTGAGTTGAGGGGGATACCCATGGACTTTGCTGTTTTCTGCCACATGCATTCGATCACGCGTGTGGACGCAAATAGAGATGACTGGTATGTTATCTCTTCTAGAAAAAACTTCATTATGACGCTTCAAAACGAAACAAATGGAAAAGGTGGAGACACCGCTTCCTCTACGTCCACCTAAGCCAAGAGGGTCTGGCCGACTTTCTGAATGAGTGGATTGAAAACCCCTACCTGGGTGGTCGGAACCCTGACCTTCCCCCCATTCGTCCAAATTTGGACTTCATCTTTGAACATAAACTTTTCGGTATCCGACAAGTTGCCGTGAAAACCAGAGGAGGAAAGGACAAGAAATTCTTTGTTCCAACGGTATGGGTGCCGGACTTTACCTTGTTTAGGAGCAACATCTTTCTCTCTGCAAGTGGCCTTTCTTTGAGCATACCTAGAGGTAGTTCGGATACCGTTAGTATTCTCGTACTGGGCTGATTTTTGTTTGAGTTCACCGTAATTAATCAATGTCTTCTTGTTGTCTGCAGAAGAAGCAATGAGCCAACTAGCCCCGAGCTAGAAAGGAGAGAAGACGGGTGATGAGTATTTGGAGGAGCTTTACGAGCTAGAGAGCCAAGAATGGAGGGACCGTCGCAAGGAGATCGAGGTATATGTCATTCCACTCATATCTTCAAACATTTCCATGTTAAAATTTATAAGTGTGGCTTTTTGACCGGTATTTAACATAAAAATGAATCCATGTTTTTTAACCCCTATTCGGTATTCACTTTTTTTTCTGCTTGCATTACTCGGTATATGTAGTCCGAAGACGTACGATATAAAAACATTATGCAACTACCCTGTTCGGCCTCTTTATGCTGAATAGATGATTAGTGAGGTGACTTCACAATCACCCTGTTCGGCATATATAGCCCGATTAGGTGATTTTTGAAGTGATTTCACAATCACCCTGTTCGGTATGTATAGGCCGAACAGGTGATTTGTGAAGTGATTTCACAATCACATTGTTCGGTATGTATAGGCCGAACAAGTGATTTGTGAAGTGATTTCATGAGCACCCTTTTCGGTATGTATAGGCCGAAAAGGTTACTTGTTAGCTTGTCTTGCAATCACCCTGTTCGGCATGTATAGGCCGAACAGGTGATCTGTTAGCTGGTTTTACAATCACCATGTTCGGCATGTATAGGCCGAACAGGTGATTTGTTAGCTGATTTAATGACCAACCTATTTGGCATTTGGAGGCCGAACAGGTGGTTAGTTGATTGTTTTTTAAAATCATCTTTACCCCGTTCGATATATACATACTGAAGAGGAATTTAGCATAGTTTTTGTTTTTTCCAGTTACCTTTATCATTTAGTATTAGGGTAAAATCTTACCCATTCGGTATAGCATACCGAATAGGGTGTTAATGAAAAACATTCACTTTTTATTGATTCTTATTAGAGATACCGAATTGGGTCTTTGTGTTAGACTCTTGATTTTTACTCATCCATTATTTCCTGTGCCCTTTTCAAGAGAGTGGTGCCCCTTCCCAAGTGACCAAGAAGGTGAGCAAAAACAGGCCGGCCATTTCGACCTCTACCAAGAAGAGCAAGAAACCGTGTCAGAGGGACGCCGCAAAAGTGGAGGTGTCCACTACTGATCCTCGAACTGGAGTAGTGGTGTTGACCGGCGCCTCCCGGAAGGGGAAAGAGGGGGTTGCCACTCCTTCCTCGAATGCTCTAGCCGGCCTTAGTCAAGGGGCTAAACAGATCATCCCTTCATCTGTGCAAGAACCAGCACAAAATCTCCATGCCCGTGTTGGCAGTAAGTTCTTTACTGACCGTGTCCAAGCTTTGCTTGCAGAGGCAAGTATTGTTTGGTCACAAGGTCTTAATGGCTCTAAATCATTACCTTTGGATGTTGCAGAATCGACGGAGACTGAAGGAGATGAAGGCGACTATCTACGTCCTCTTCAAGGCATCCCTGGCCCCGAGAGGCACAAGCTCATTAAGGAGATCATGAAGATGCACAGGAGGCTCGGGGAGAGGTAAAGACGGTGATTGATATCGCCATGTTTAGCAGTTGTAAACTTGACTTAACCTCTTGTGCTTCCTTAGATGCACAGGCGGCCAGCATTATCAACCTCCATGCCTAACTTACTAAGGTTGAGGCGAGATGTAGGGAGGTGGAACTGGAGAGGGATGCTTTCATAGAGGAGAGGGATGACGCCCTCTCCAGTGCTGAACAATGGAAGGCATCGGCCGAAAAAGCCGATGATTTAGAAAAGGAGAATGCATCCCTCCTCAAAGAGAAAGAGACACTCAACCAAGCTGTTAAGGAGCACGAGCAGGCCGACCTGCGCGTTCCAGTGAAGATTGCAGGTGCTGTCCAGGAGGCTGAAATTTCTCAACAGAAGTTGGTTCGGGTGGTGTGGGAAAAAGCTTTCCCTAAAAACGCGTTCTCATGGTTCCAGCCCTATCTGTATTGAGCTCCCTTGAAGGTTGCTGCAGATGCTGCTGGACAGCCCGATCTTTTCTTCCAAGACCCTGAGGAGGACGATGATGATGAAGAAGATGACGAAGAATGAAGCTCCTCTCCCCTTCCTTCAAGCTTATAATATTTTTAGTTTTTATCTAACATTGGGTATTGACTGGTCTTTTAATGACCAGTTTGTAATTTTTTAACAATGATATGGTCCTGGTGAATCACTCACCAGGCTTTTGAATATTAATGGTTTGGTGCCCCTTGGCACCGAGCCATCTGCTTATATATATATATATATATATATGATGTTAACTTTTGGTATTATCATACACTTTTGTGCTTACTCATTTTTGGGTTTCATTTTGCAAAGATTTACAATTGTGATTCATCATTCGGCATGCTAGAACTTGTTTTCATTTTTGTATTTGAATTTCTGAAGTGTGAATGATCACTCAGCAATCTGCATAGTTTAGCCCTTTATCCTTGTAAAATTTGAATTTTGCCAAGAATTTTAAAGAGTAGATTGTCCCTGAAATTGTTGAATGTGTCGGTCTCCATGCCCTAGGCAATAAATCTAGTTTACCAAAGAAAGTAGTTGATTGACATCAGATGTTGTAAGTTTGACAGACTAACTACATTTTGTGCCAATCAATTACTACCGTATTTATCCCTAAACTAGATTGTATTGGTCAAGGGAGTGTGTGTGACTGGAACCTTCAGCAATTTCAATTCTTGAAATATCCAAGTATGGAGACTCATTCGTGATTCTTATTGACACGTCAGTGTTAGTCACATCCCATACACCAAAGTGTAGAGTTAGTAAACTCGTGAACTTTTCGGCCTTCAGATCCCGAGTGGATAGTTCATACTGTGTATGTGTATATAAAACCGTAGAGTTCTGTAAACACCGGATGAGATCTAGGTGAGTAGCAATAGCTAGGTACCAATTCAGCCTTTTAGTACCGAATAAGATTGTTGGAAAATCCATAAGATTCGCTACCAATTCGATTTCTATATACCGACTTGGGTTTCTGTAATGAATTTTGAATTAGCTACCAATTTGGCTTTTGTATACCAAATTGGGTCTCTGCAATGAAGTTTGTGGTTGCTACCAATTCGGTTCCTATAAACCAAATTGGGTCTCTGCAATGAAGTTTGAGATTGCTACCAATTCGGTTTCTATATACCAAATTGGGTCTCTGCAATGAAGTTTTAGATTGCTACCAATTCGGTTTCTATATACCGAATTGGGTCTCTGCAATGTATATCCCTCCACGGTCACAGAACACCGGGTAAGGACTTGAGTAAGCTAGCTACCTATTGGCCTTACGTGGCAAACAAGATTTAAGCCAACTTTGGGACGAGAAGGCATGGGTGGCCAAACTCTTCTCCTATAACAAAATTTGGAGGTTTTCGGACTATCGCTGTCCTTCTCTTATTGTTATGGTAGGGAGAAAACTGTGTTGTCCGAGCTGCTCTTTGTGAGTGGCTTTAATTGGACAGGGGATCATTATGAACCTCTCTGTTTATCCTGTATATTTAACAAATAAGTTATGAACAGAAACAGAACCAATTATGCATTTAATTTAACCAAGTAAACCAGACCATGCATTCAAACTTCTTCAATATCCGATTGACATGGGTAAACCAAATAACAATTTTATTCATCAAAATGCCTAGTAGGCAAATAAAAAAAGAGGCCCAGTTGCCAAGTAACATCTTTGGCTTTTAGGTTTCAGGCTTCCTAGTTGTCAGACAACATCTAAGGCATGCTAGAAATGGTATTTCTTTAAATTAGCAGCATTCCAAGTCCTTAAGACCGGTACTCCATTTGGAGTTTCAAGACGGTATGTCCCATCCCGAATTTCTTCGACAATACGGTATGGTCCTTCTTAGTTTGGAGTTAACTTCCCTTCTTCATTGGCTCGCCCCACAGCTTCCATCTTGCGCAATACAAAGTCTCCCTTCCTGAGTGGCCGAACCTTAACCTTCTTATGGTATGCCCGAGTAATTCTTAACCTATATATCTCATGCCTCAGGGCGCCATTGCCCCTTGTCTCTGGCAGCAAATCTAATGCAATCTTCATGGCCTCCCAGTTGGCCTCCTCATCATATAGCATTACGCGAAGGGTAGGCTCACACAGCTCAATTGGTAAGACTGCTTCTTCCCCATACACAAGGAGAAAGGGTGTCTCACCAGTGGAATTCTTAGCTGTTGTACGAATTGACCATAAAATATTGTGCAGCTCATCAGCCCATAAACCCTTCGCCTTCTCCAACTTCTTTTTGATTCCCACAGTAATGATTTTGTTAAACGACTCAACCTGAACATTCGCTTGGGGGTAACCCACTGAGGCAAAGTAACTAGACACTCCTTGATCAGCTAACCAATCTTTTAACTTTTCTATCTCAAACTGCCTACCATTGTCAAACACCATAGCCTGAGGCATACCGTACCTAGTTAAAATGAACTTCCAGATAAAGGTTTTCGCATCGCTTGTTTTGATATTCTTCACTGCTTCGGCTTCGACCCACTTTGTGAAGTAACCGACTGCCACAAATACATATTTTCTCTATTCAGACGCCGAAGGATAAAGACCCAAGGTTTCCATCCCCCACTTTGCAAAAGGTATTGGACTATCAATGGGGTTCAGAGTGTTTGCTGGTTCATAGATCGATGGGGCATGCTTTTGACATTTGTCACATGTTCTTACCAACCTCATTGCATCCTCGCTTAGGGTCGGCCAAAAATACCCAAGCCTTAATGCCTTTTCTGCTAGGGCCCTTCCACCAATGTGGTTGCTGCATACCCCTCTATCCAAGTCATCAAGAACTTCCTGTCCAGCCTCTGGTGTGATACACTTTAGCAAAGGCTTGGAGTATGACTGCTTGAACAACTCCCCATTGATAACCTCAAACCTTTCAGCGTTCTTTTTCACTCTTTTACTTTCATTTCGATCAGCGGGCAGTGTGTCATTCAGCTTATAGGCCCAGATATCAGTCATCCATGTAGAAGTCCTATCCAATACCTGGACTTCTAAAGCATCAATGCTTCTGTGTTGCTAAACCTCCAAGAATACCGTCCTGGGGGAGTCCGAAAGTGCTGAAGAAGCTAATTTTGATAGGGCGTCCGCCTGATGATTTTCAGATCTGGGTACTTGGGTGATAAAGAAATGTTTCAAAACCTTGGTTTCTCCCTTTACCAGTTCCAAATACCGAGCCATGGTATCATCCCTAGCTTCATATTCTCCATTAACTTGACTTACAACTAACTGCGAATCAGAAATTGCCTCAATTTCCTCGGCACCTGCCGCTTTGCACATTTGAACACCTGCCAAAACAGCCTCTTACTCTGCCTTGTTATTGGAGGCATGGAATTTGAAACGAAGAGCATACTCATACTTACCTCCTTCTGGAGATTCACAAATCAACCCCGCTCCACAGCCATTTTGGGTGGAGGACCCATCAACGTGAACTTTCCACACCCTTGAATGGTTTGGTGGGAATTGAGGCCTCGTCAGTTCTGCAATAAAATCTGCCAACGCCTACCACTTTATAGCTTTTTGTGGTTCAAATACCAAATCAAACCCTCGCAGTGTTATCGCCCACTTGACCATCCTTCTCGAAAACTCCATTTTGGTGAATTGTAGCTTTAATGGATGATCGGTATATATGACAATGTGGTGTGCCATAAAGTATATGGCCTTAGCTTCGTTGATGCCATGAAAAGTGCTAGCCCAAACTTTTCTACTTCGGGATACCTTAGCTCTGCATTTCTGAGGACATGGCTTACAAAATAGACTGGCATCTGCAACCCCTCCCTTTCTCCCACCAGAAACGCACTAACAGACCACTCTGAAATGGCAAGATAGATATAAAGGGTCTCCTTGGGCAAAGGACTGACAAGACATGGCAAGGTATGTTAATGGGTTTTTAGGCGTATCAAGGCTTGTTCGGCATCCTCCATCCATTCAAACTTTGCTTTCTTTTTAATAGTGTCGAAGAAAAAGTGGCACTTGTCTCCAGACTTAGACAAAAACCTACCAAGTGCTGCCAGGCACCCTGTCAGCCATTGGACTTCCTTCACATTGCGTGGGGAAGTCATGTTAGTGACGGCTTATATCTTGTCCGGATTGGCCTCAATTCCTCTTTGATCAATAAAAAATCAAAGAAGCTTTCCAAAATCCACTTTAAAAAAAACACACTTTTTCGGATTTAACTTCATGTTATACTTCCGAAGGTTCTCAAAAGTTTCTCTCAAATCATCCACATGATCCTCCTTTCCTTTGCATTTTACAATAATGTCATCAATGTAGGCTTCAACATTTCTTCCCAGCTGATCTTTAATAACCTTAGTGACGAGCTTTTGGAAAGTGGCTGGTGCATATTTCAAACCAAAGGGCATCACCTTGTAACATTATAGTCCATATTCGGTCACAAAAGTCGTTTTCTCCTGATCATCGGGCCATAATGGAATTTGATGAAACCTAGAGTTTGCGTCCATGAAGCTCATCAGGGTATGCCCCGTCATCGAATAAACCAAATGATCAATTTTAGGCAAAGGCAAGCTGTCCTTGGGGCATGCCTTGTTCAGTCTATATAGTCAACGCACATACGCCATGTCCCATTGGGCTTTGGCACTAAGACCACATTGGCAACCCAATCAGGATAGTCACACGTACGAATGAACCCCGCGTCCAACAACTTCTGGACCTCCTCGGCTGCTGCCTTTTTTCTTGCCTCTCCATGATTTCTCTTCTTTTGTCTAATAGGCTTAGCATCTGGTCTGACCTCCAAACGGTGAACCATTACCTCAGGATCTATGCCCGGCATTTCACTCACATGGAAGGCAAACGCATCGTTGAATTCCTTCAACAAACTTATCATTTCCTCTTGTTGTTCGGGAGACTTTACTTATCTCACCTTGAGAACCCTATGTGGTCTTGTTTCTTCTAAGCAAACTTTTACAAACTCTCCAGCTGGCTGCGGCCTTAATTCATCTGGCATGCACATATCACGAATCGTCATAACCGGCTTAGGCGCATTCTCATCTAATCTCCGTTCCTTGGCCTGAGGTTCGTCCTCTTTGGCCACACTTGGAGTTGTTGCCTTCAACATCGTCAGGTAGCATTCTCTTGTAGTATGTTGATCACCCAATAGGTGCCAATTGTCCCATCATTACAAACAAATTTCATTAACATTAGGTGAGGAACTACTACTGGTTTGATTGAATTCAAGGTGGGTCTCCCTAAGATGATATTATAAGCCATGGACTCATGAACTACCAGAAATCTCACAAACAAATTTTTTGGTTGCTCCTTGGTACCCACCCTTAATGGTAGAGTAACCGAACCAACAGGATGTATTATACCGCCTCCAAAATCAATAATTGGATGTCTTATCAGCTGGAGAGTATTTTCAGGGAATTTTAGCTTCTCCAAGCAGGGCATACTTATGATGTCTGTAGAGCTGCCGGAATCTATAAGGATTCGTCTGACTAGCAGATTTGCTAGCTTTATTTCAACCACCAGAGGCTATCATGAGGAGTTATCACTTCGCCCCTATCCTTCTCACAGATCATTACATCAAGGAAGGTTTCATCAGTCTCTTTTTTGCTGGGAACCCCCACCTGGGAATGATTTCTCATGTATTCCTTTTTCCCTTTTATGGTGGTGCCTCCAGAGGCAAATCCCCCAGCAATCACATGCACTACATCCGAGTCGGTGCCTGGGTCATCAGTGGCCTTCTCTTTATCTTTTCTTTGAAACTTGTACTTCGACTTTACAACATATTGATCCAGCATGCCTTTCCCTGCCATCTTGTCTAACAACCTTTTCAGATTGTTGCAATCATTAGTATCATGACCCACATCCTTATGATAATGACAATATTTGTTGTTGTTTCGGAAGCAGGCTGACCCTCTCAGTGGTTGAGGAGCCTCAAATTCAAACTTGTCCTTAATTTCCATAAGGATGTGGTATGAGTCCTTAGTAAACTCATAGGCAGGTTCGTACGGCCTTACCCTCTTCTATGTATTAGGTGGGGTATCCTTGGTGGAGTCTCCAATGGTCCACACACCCTGTCTTTTGTCGTCTTTCCTCTTGGTCGGGCTAGGCTCAGAGGCCTTGGAATGGGACTTCTCTTTCTTCTCAACTTTTTTCTGCTTTGGTTGTAGAGCAAATCTCAATTGCGTGAATGTATGATTCGGCTTCCATCAAAATCTCCGGAAGAGTTCGGATGCCCTTCTTCACAACATCAAACTTAAACCGTGAAGAATGTAATCCCTTGACAAAGTTATCAAAGGCCACCCCTTCAGAAAGGTCAAGTATCTATAGCATCTCCAAATTGAACCTTTTCACATATGATCTCAACCTCTCGTTAGGCCCTTGTATTTCCTCTACAAGATGCATACTCGTTTTCCTTTCATGCTTGTTTGCCATGAAGTGATGGGAAAAGATCATGCTTAATTCAGTAAAGTTGTTAATGCTACCTTCTGGTAGAGTGCTGAACCATCGTTGGGTTACCACCTTCAGAGAAGCGGGGAAATACTTACACCAGGTTGCAATATTAGCCGACTGAGCATACATCAAATGCTTGTAAGTGGACAGGTGGTCATCCAGATTAGTTGTACCATCATAGGGATCCATATTGAGAGCCTTAACTTTTCCTACTTTAGGAGCAGTTAGGATGGCAACTAAAAAGGGGGACTTCCACCACATGGTCAGATTGGAAAGCTGATTGTTTGCTTGTGTATGCGAGGGTGCCACTTCCTGTTTCGCTTGTGGTTCCCGATAGGGTAGATGATGCTCCGGGATATATTCCACTTCATCCTCTTCATAATCCTTGTTTGGATGATAAAGCTCTATACTCCTCGGGATAGGTGAGGCCGTTCTGCGTCGTTCGTAATGGTGAGTCCCATGCTCCCGATGAAGGTTGATGTCGGTGTTAGACATCAAAGCAGTGGATGCAGCTTCAAAAGCAGCCGCACCAATCTCCTTTTCCAGCCTCTTGGCATGCAGGTAATCCCTAGCATCCAAAGAGGTTTGTGACAACTCTCTCTGGGGTTTCCGAGTCATCTTCATTTGTTTAGCACGTTGGGTAGCTTTTTTCCAGTCAACCTCGGGTGTCTTAGTCGAAATCTTTTCGATGATTCTTCTCTTTGGAGTTTTTATGCCCACTTCTTTTTTGGCCTTAGACTTAGTTATAGGCTTGGGGGCCTGATTATACTGGAGAACCAAGCTCTTCACTTGTGAAACAAGTGAGTGTCTAAATTCAGACATCATCTCTTTCAACTCTGCCATGGATACCGGAGACTCCTTTGTGGGGGAATGGTCCTCAGATTAAACCTCATCTTGGGGGGCCTTCCCCTCCCTCCGAGGAGGTTGATCATCCTCCTCAACGCTGGATAAAGGTTTGTCCTCCACTAACACTTCGTCATCCTGGGGATTGTGTTCCCTAGCGAGATGTCTTATCCTAGAAGTTGAAGTACCCTATGTAGGGATATATTGTGATGCCATTGTATAGTATCCTCCCCTCAGACGGCGCCACCTTTTTTAGGGAATTTTATATAGTATAGAGGGGGATGTGAGGACTCAAATACAATTCTACAACACAGAGCGATTTTCTTTAATATAATCAAATATTTAATTACTAACTGTAGCTTCATCAATCAATTACTATAAATCTAGAGAGAGAAACTCTAATCCTAGAGAGAGAAACTCTTAATTATCAGAATTTAATGCTGACATCAATCTGTCCCCTAAAGCAGAAAAGAGGGACATATTTATAGGCTTCTCGAGAATTGCACCATGCATAAGATGTTGACACGTGTCACATTCATGATCGTTAGATTGACTGCTAGGTTGACTTGGTGGGCTTGATAGTGATGGGTTTTGTCCTGTTGTCCAAGGTGTCATTCCCTCCTCAGCTGACCTAAAATTGCCACGCATCACTCCCATATGGAGCCACGTGTCACCCAGTCATTGGGCCATGTATTAGGGTAAAATACCCCACAACACTATTATTATTTTGAAGATAGTCCCAGTGGTATCAAGATACTATCAATTTAACTAAAATACTATCATATATTATTTAATAACTATTATTTTAAAAATGGTACAATATTATTAGAAAAGATACTATCAGTTTTAAGCACATACTGTCGTCACTCAATTACGAAATGACAAACCTAATTATAAATGCCGCAACAAATTTCTTTAAAGGGAATTATCTCTGGGACTTAAGGTAATGTCCTATTAAAAATAACATGTAGTTATTAGTATGGATGAGCATCGGAACCGGTACACAATACTGGACCCGGTCTCGATTTGGACTAGACGGGTAAAGACCTAGTCTCAGTTGAACTAAGTCTTGTACGGACTCCCAAAATAGACCTAGTCTAGATTGAACTAACCCTTTACCGAGTCCCAAAATAACTACCAGCTTAGAGCTGAGAGTCTGAGACCATGACCAATACTAGACAAATTTGGACCTATTACCTGGTTGCAACAGTATTGAACCTACTATTCTGTGGATAGCTAGTACTGGATCCAATTCCAAGTGGTATTTCATTTATTATTTATCTAATAACCCATTACAATATTGTAAATAAGATATGGAATATTAAACTATGTTGAAATACCTTGCCCAAGAAAATTATGCAAAAATAACTACAAACGGGTACCAGGTTGCGGAGTAGGTTTCGGATGGGGCAAGTACAGAGACCGAGTAATCCTACATAAAGTACAACCGGGACCAGAAATGGGTCTATATCTACATACCCAATCGGTACCGGATTAAAGTTAAATGACCGGGGACTCAGTGGTGCTCACCCTAAGCCGTTAGGCGTAATCTTGTAACAATTTTTGTACTCAAGATACTATTTTTTGAAGCTACTATTATTTCTCTCGACATACAATTATTTATTTTAGCTACTATTAAAACTCTACTGATGCGGTTATTTCTCTAAAGATACTATTATTAATTTGAAGATACCATCAATGCTATAAAGATACTATCATTTTAACTATAATACTATCATATCCATATTAATACTATTATTACAAAAATGATACTATTTTATTAGAAAAGATATTATCAATTTTAAGCGGATACAATATACTCTGAATTACAAAATCGCAGACGTAGCTAATTAGAAACGCAACAACAATTTTTTACAAGGACTTAGGATAATGCCCTGCTCAAAATCAGGGGTTGATCCGGGAATTTCAAATAGATGTAGCACTCCAAAAATTTTGAAGTTCGGATCAATCGATTTGGTTGAACAACTAAAAAGTCTGATTCATCAATTCGGTTCATAAATAAAAAGTTACATATTAAACTTACATTAAAGTTAATACAACGACTAATATAAGTTTAAGTTAATACAATGACTAGTAAAAATTAAAGTTGCGCTCAAAGGGTTTTCATACTTTGAAACCAATTTACAATGCTATCATCTTTTATATCTAATAACATCTCTCTTTCTAAATATGAAGCAAAGCTATCATTCAACAATTGATCTCCCATAGTATTCCGCAACTTGTTTTTGATAAAATTCATTCCAGAAAAAGCTCGTTCAACGGTTGCCGTAGCTACGGAGTGGAGTAACACTAACTTCAAAAGCAAGAATACTTGGGGGTGAACATCATGCTTTCTTGTTTCAACTAGTATCATAGAGAGCTCATTGAGGCTCTTCAAATTCCAAAATCTTTCATCATTATGCATATCATCAAGGAGATTTCGAAGCAAATATTAAAAGAAAATCAAGTCACCACTTGGAGATTCATTCTCATAAAACACCGCAAGGCGCATCAATTTTGGTATGTCAAATAATTCAAATCGATTAGTGGGAATAAAGCAAGACATACAAATGAGCAATTCTTTAGTAGTTTCATCAAAACGATTTTGAAGTTCTTACAATTGTTGATCAATGACATGTAGAAAGACTTCAACTCGAAAATGGTGAAGATTACTCACAGAAGGGGGATTACCTCGGAAAAATCTTCTACCAGGTTCAACATACCTTACCTCCATGTCTGGAATCTCAATGCCATGCTTCTCCGTAAAGGAAGTGACTTTGTTCGAGTGAGTTAGTGAGCTTCCCATCCATCATCTCTTAACCTTTGCAAACTTCACTTAGTCATATCAACCATAGTCATAGCATTGACAATATCTTGATCACTCCTTTGCAAGGCTAAATTCAAATTATTAGTAATTCCAAATATAGTGCCCATCAAGCTTGCCACAAAAACAAAATCAAAAGACATCAATATCTTTGTAATTCCACATGCTTTCCTCCTTTCACCTACATCTATGGTACTTTTTGCAATCTCATCAAGTGATTCAAAGATAGGAACATACAAGTCAAGCACATTTTTAATTGTTTTGAGTTAAGAACCCCAACGAGTATCACATGGCCGACTCAATGCATGCTCCTGATTCAATCCACTTCCCGATGTAACTTCACCCAAAGATAAAGCCTCCACTACATAATCTATTTGTTTTTGTCTAAGGAATTTTTTTTCTTAGGTGAACCACCAACAAAATTCAACAAAAGAGGAAGTGCATCATTAAACTACCACTCACAATCACTATTCTTCTTGGCAACAGAAACAAGAGTCAATTGAAGTTGATGTGCAAAGCAATGAAAATAATAAGAAAATTTATTTTCATTCATAATTAGAGTTTTAATACCTCTAACTGGACCAGACATATTACTAGTACCATCATAACCTTGACCCTAAACTTGTGAAAGGCTTAAAGAATGCTCCATAAGAAGTGACTCAATTGCTTGTTTAAGAGTCAAGGAACTAGTGTTGGTAACATGTACAAGTCCAAGAAACCTTTCTGTTACCTCCCCCTTTTTATTGACATAACGCAAACAAAGTCCTAGTTGTTGTCAGAAATATCAGCAGAGTCATCAGCTAAAATGGTAAAGAAATCATCGACAATTTCTTTAACTACTGCTCTTTTTGTCAATCTAGCACAATCATTAATTATATCTTTTTGAATAGTAGGAGATGTCATTTGATAATTTTGAGGGGCATTATCTAAAACAACTTCTTTTATATCTTTATCTTCAACATGAAATTTCAACAACTCTAAAAAATTTCTCTTATTTAAAGAAGACACACTTAATCATGACCACGAGCGGTTAATCCTTGATGTAAGAGCCACTTTAAACATTTAATGGAAGCTTTTAATATCTTTTCATATCACTCTTTGCTTTCTTGAGATTGTTGAGTAAAGCCAGAGATAATAGAACCCTTTTGATTTTAAAAATCTTCTAGCTTCTTCATAGCTTTATTATATAAACTCTTATGATCTTTAACATGGGTAACAAATCCATTAGTTCGACTCCAAGTTCTAAACCCAGTGCTAACAAAAACATCAGACCCTACATCGTCATCCTTGAATAAATAGCAAGCAAAACAAGAATCAGCATCCTTCTTAACACTATATTTAAGCCAAGATCGATATTTTTTCAAACCATTTGGGGTTGAATCTACGATTTTTCCCAAAAGGTCTACGAGGAAAGGCATGATTTTCAGGTTGGCTAGGTTCCCTTGCAATGTAGTGTCTTCTAAGGTCACCCAAAACACTTGGATGAAAGTCACTCATCTTCCTTCTTAGACCGGGTTCATGAGGAAAATTAGCAACATCTAAAGCTGTTAGTCTTTGTTGACTACTAGCTTGGTTCCTACAATTTGAAGTTCCTTCAAAACTTGCTTTTATTGCTTGCTGTTCCTTTTCATGATTAATTGGTATTTGTTGTGCTTCTTCACATAAGGGTGAATTTTGTTGTGTTGGTTCACTTGCTTGAGTGGAAGAATGGTGGTTAGAACCTTGTCAAAATTCTGTTCGTTTCTCTTTTGAGAAAAAACTTGAAATATCTTTTCCCTATTTCCTTTTCGTGATTCTTAAAATTATGATATACAACTAAGTTAGATTAGTTCATTATTCTTGATTTGTTGTCTTATTGAGTGTAATTAGTCAAGTTTAAGTGTCAATACAAATTATAACATCACAAATCAAATTAAACAAATTTAAACATGACTAAATCAGATTAATTAACATGATAAAATCAGATTAAACATGGCTAAACACTAAATCAGATTAATTAGCATGATAAAATCATTATGTCAATTAATTACAAAAAAAAGCATAAATGACAATATGAAATTGAAAAATAAATCAGATTTAAATTTAACGAATAAAATATGATTAATAAAATCAGATCTAAACAGTGAAGACTTCAAGTTGACAAATTAAAAAAAAAACAATTGATTACCTCCCCACGCGGCCACACCCCAACGGAGACCGGAGTACTAGCACGAAGAACTGCCGGAAGAACTAGAAGCCCACTAGAGTACTCGCACGAAGAACTGAAGTCTGAAGAAGCCGAAGAAGGTGAGTCAGGACTCCGGGACTGCCGCCTGCCGGAAGAAGCGCTTATTCAGTGACGATTGCCGGAATTCGCGAAGAAGCGATGACGAGTGATGAAGAAGCCTGTGAGGCTGAAGAAGATTCGAAGGACGAGGAACTGAAGATAGGAAGCAGCCGACGTGCGATTGTGCGTAGTGATTGAGTGATTCAAAGAATCAAAAGAGAGAGAATAAATGAGAGAGGACAATTGAGAGAACTCGACAAGAGGGAGAAAGTTGGGGTTTTTAGGTTGATTTGCTTGGAATTGCTGATTTGCTTCTCATAGACTCACGCGTTTTTTTTAATTAAAGCTGATTTTTTTAAGGGGGGGGGGGGGTAGCACGTGCACGGTGTGCTACTATGCTACCTCCGCCCCTGCTGAAAAGTACTTGTAGCTATTAGTACGGGTGAGCATCAGAACATGTACCTGATAGTGGACCTAGTCTCTGTTTGGACCCGACAAGTAAAGACCTGGTCGTGATTGAACTAAGTCCACTACCGAGTCCCAAAATAACTACCTGATGAGTACTGGACAAATTTGGACCTAGTACTAGATTGGTAATCGGTTGCACCAGTACCAGTATAAGGTACTCGGTATCGGACTTATTACCCGATGGATACTTGGTACTAGACTCGATTTCAAGTGGTATTTCATTTACTTTTTAAACTAAGTTTTATATTTTCGACATTAGACATATAAGTAATATAACCCAAATTTGCAATATTGAATTTGCTGTTAAAATAAGACATTAAAGTATTAAACTACGTTGAAATACCTTGCCAAAATAAAATTATGCAAAAAAAAAAAGGGGACCGGTTTTGGGCTGGACCAGTATCAGGACCGTGTATTCTTGTATCCGATCTAACCTGGAGTAGATCTGGGTACCTGACCATTTTGCAGATCAAAATAAATTGACCGGGTTCCCGGTTGTGCTCACCCCAAGCTATTAGATGTGATCTTGTAACTAAAGTTTTTCTGAAAAATAATAATTTTTGAAGCTATTACTACTTCTCTTGACATACTATTATATATCTTTAGATACTGATATATCTTTACATATACTAGTATTTCTGTTAAGATGTTGTTATTATTTTTAACATACTATCTGTTCCGGATAGAAACAATACGATCCAATGAAGAATCTTGATTGAATGGGAAAGGATCAAATACCAAAGAGGTGCAAGGTCCGAAGGAGATGTGCGAAGATGCTAAAGTAAGCAAATGTGTAAAAGTCAAGTTTAGAATGTATTAGCATGAGAGAATAAATGTTAATATCCTGGAATTGAATACCTATAAGCGTGTCATAAATGAGAGTGTTTATAGACAAATGTCAGATTTTGTATTGCAGTTTGATGCCACCTGGCATGAAATACCGAAGGCCGTGTAGTGGGCTTGTTGTTGGGCCCTTGGGCCGCTTGTAATAATTTTCACAGTGTATGGGCCTATCTGTAAGTTTGTGTGGGCTTGGCCTTTGTATTTTATATAATTTTGTTTTTTTGTATTTTGCTCATTTGGGCTTGTGAAAATGCAAGTGACACTCAGGAGGGGGGGGGGGGGGGAATTGAGTGTTGTAAGATTTTTTTAAATTTTTCGAATAATTATAAAAACAGTTTCGAACCAGTTCTCAAGCAGCGGAAACAAAAACGCAATAAAATAAACAACACCAAGATTTAATGAGGTTCGACTTCTAATAAGTCTACGTCCACCACTCAGTCACTCTTTTTATTAATCAACTCATAATAACAAAAAGAATTACACTCAATCAATTATGCACCTATGCACAATATGATTCTCGAACTTTCACCTATGGAAGTTCAGCTCAACCTTCAACTATGAAGGTTCTAATGAAGATGATCCCAGATCAACTTCCCTAGCAAACTGAACTCACGAAATGCTCAAATTACAAAACTTTGTCTCTCAATAATAATTAGTTTAAACACATACAAAAGAGAGTAGATTAAGAACTTAATGTGGTAATAGGGTTTATGCTAGGTTAAGACTTATAGAGAGAACTATTGCAATCAATGTTATTCAAATTTTTGTTCGTGCAAAAGTGTATTAGTTTGTATGCTAGCAGATGTCCTAAATAAGCCTTTGGCTAGTATGTTATGTAATATTGTAAGAGAATATTTTCCTTAGAATTATGGAAATAATTCCACGGAAAATATTCTCACTGATTTTATTTGAGATCAAATAAAATCAGTACAATATCATATAACACACTTGCCATACTTAAGAATATATCTACCTTGCGTAACAATCCAAGCATCCGCATAATTTTTGAAAACAATTTTGCGCGGAAAGAAACTTCCCTAAAATAAGGATTTAAGAAGTAAACTCGACAGAACCGGTCCAACACTGTTCCCAGATTGTTCCAGTTAACCAAGTTTACTTATAATTATGTATGACAAGTACCTTAGGTTCCATGTCATCCAAAATTAGTTCATCTCTCTAATCTCAACGTTTATAGTGCATCTATAAGTTTTCGTACTACTTACATTGCATCTAAGACTTAAGAGTATTACACTATGAGCTTGGTCTTCATGCAAACTTTAAGACTTGCCTTCATGATCTTCATCTTGTCATCCATTGAACTTATCTCTTTAGTACCTGCACATGCAAACAAAAACATGCATACAATATAATAGTTCAATGTAGTTTGTCATCAACAAAACATAAACTAGGAACTCAACAAATTCCACCTTTTTGATAATGACAAACCATGAGGTTCCCTCTGCAAATAATATCATTTAATGTTTCGAAGTTTTTAAAAATTTTGAATGCTTTAGAATTCAATGGTCTGGTCTCGTACTGTTCCTGCAGATTAAGCATCATTTACAATACACTAGTTCACAACTAACTGGCAACATTTTAAGAAAGAGTTTCTAAGTACTAAGGGCAAATACTAACTATAATCAGAGCTCTTAGACTTAAACATACATTCGCAATCAGAACATCAGTAAGTTCATCAGACTTGTTTCCATGCCCTTGAGATGATAAGAAGTAAAATGCTTTGAATACGCTTACTTCCAGACCATGCAGGTCGGTCACCACTAGTAAGGCTTTCAATCTTGCCTCTAGTTGCTGCAACACACACAGATTAGTAACATTCATTTGACCTGTTTCCCCCTGAGATATGTAGAAGAGATCAAAACTTCACACCTGCTTTCCCCATTTGACATCATCCAAAAGCAGTTAAAGGAGAAAAGCTTGTAAACAAACAACTAAACACAATGAGTAGTTAAACTACTAATTATATTAAGTTCAGATAATGTAGGTAGGTGTAACATCATTCTAGAGATGCTTATTCTATAATTGTTCCTATCAAAGTACCAAATCTACTTGTCCAGAATAGTTATTACAGACCAGTATTAAACAAAATTACATAATAACAATGTCTTTGAAAACGGGAAAGGGGAAACCAGAATAAGAGCTCAACATATACGAAGGGTTAGCAGCAATAAGAAAAAATAAGAAGAAATAAAGGAAATTCAATCGGCTCCAGAGTCATTTTCAGACTCATCATCTTCTTCTTCCTATGAAGCACTTGCATCATGTTCCTCATCATCCTCTTCTTCATGCTTCTCAAAGACCAGTTAAGTATCCTCATCATCAGCATCACCAACAGCTTCTGATGTCTATTCCTTGTCTTTAGAGTCCTCATCTCTAGTTATACCGGCATTATCAACATGAACTTCCATTCAATTCTTCTGTAGGATTCCTGAAGTGCAGCACATAAACTATTGACACTGTTGACCATATTCTGCATGAGTTGATTCTGGTCACTTCGCTGCTTTACCGGCATAAGTTGCCTGAACTGATTATGTTCTTGTCCCAACAAAACCAGCATCACTCCTCCCCTCACCCTTCATCTTTAACACACCACCTGCATATGTCATGCCCTTTTGACCTATTATCTGATTTGTGAGATGAGACATGGTGCCATAATCTCCCACCATAGGAACCTTCCAGTGTCCAAATACTAAGGTCAGCAAGCCTGCATAGGGCAGAGCATGGTTTGCTTTCTCCACACAGCAGATCATATGACCTAATATCATAGCAGGGAGGTTGACAGGAATGTGTTCAATGAGGTAGTAAATTAGAACACTGTCCATCAACCATACACTCATACAGCTTTGTGCTCTAGGACACAATCTTTGAGGCTATGGTGTGGAATATCCTCATGACGGGCTCCTTTAGTTGGCCAATGGTATACCCCTGCTTGGCAGCAGCTTGACCGGTAAACAATCTGGTCTGGATCTGTTCTGCTGTGACTTCCTTGACAGATGGCCAATTCTCTCTAGAGTATACATCAATTCCCTTAGTTGGAACTTTGAGAATTTCAGCCAGTTTCTTTTTAGAGAAATTAATGGGAGTATCTTTGATAAAGGAGAAATAGGAGCCATCATCATTATTATGCAGGTGTTCATAAAATTGTTCAACCAGTGGCTTTAAAACATCTAGATCTTTAGTAAACAACATAGACCACTTTTGAAAATATAAAGCCTCTTTCACCCCAACTAAAAACTTCTGTGCAACCCGACTCTTTGCAATAGACCACTTCTGATAGCTTCGCCTTTGGACGCCTCAGCACCCTTTCTGAAAACCATTTTCACTCGAGCACCCTTGCTTGCTATAGTTTTAGTGCCCTCTTTCTCATTAGCTATCTCAACTTCCTCTTCATCCTTAGCAACTTCCTTGTTCTTTGATATCTCCACTAGTTTGGGAGTGGTTTTAGGCGTGGATGTTTTGGATTTTGTGGTTGGTGGTTTAGTGACCTTCTTCTCAACTTTCTTAACCGCTTTTAATGACGGTTTCTTGGAAGTCATTTTCTTTTCCTTCAATTCTTCTCACATGGCTATAACTACATCCTCCTTGGGATCAACTTCCTTCTCTTCTGATTCAACTTCTTCTTCCTCAACTTCTTTTTCATCCAACTCTGATTCGGACTCAGATTCTTTCTCTTGTTCAGATTCATCCGCAATTTCAGGTTCTTTGGGTTTAGAAGTTTCCACTGGTACTGGTGTGAATATTTTGGATTTTGGTGTGGGTGGCTTTTTGGTAGTAGTTGATTTTGTGGATGTTGGTGTAGAAGATTTGGTGGTTTTGACGGTTAATTTTGGAGTAACCGCTTTTGTGGTGGTTGTTTTTGCCGTAGATTTTAGGGTAGCCGATTTTATAGTGAGACCTTTTGAAGTTTCTTATTTGTCGTTCTTTTGAATCAATGGCACTTCTTCCTCTTCATCAATTTAATATTCCAAAACATCCTCTATCACAGACTCAATTACTTTATCAACCATGTTCTTTGATTTCTTCATTTCAATTTCAGGAGATTCACTAACTTCTTTCTCCACCAATCGTGTGCTTCTTCTCTTTGACATGATGAGACTGAATTTTTTCCTCTGCTTTGAGCAAAATAAATTTTGAAAAATTTGAGTGAGAGAAAGAAGAAGAATTTAGACGATTTTCGATTTGTGTGAGAAAGTAATGATCAAGAGAATATATAAGAAAAATTTGAGACCAAGGGAATGAAATGAAAAAGGAAAGTAAGATCAAGAGCATATATTTACAAAAGATTTGAATCAAAATGGTTATCTTCAAGTATTTGAACAATATTTGTCCGTTCAACCAAAAAGACAATTGCCATAAATATAATCGTCATTACATTTATTTCCAAAAAATTTGAAATTTTGAAAATAAATTGACTAACTAAAGTAAACGCCACAGGAATCTGGTTTCCTAATGTTCTGCAACTGATCTGTGCCAACTTACTCTTTACAAGATTATGCTAAGGTACTTGAGTACTAAATTGCTCAGCTCAACATCGCATAAGAACGTTGTGAGACCTAAAAAAGCAGAAAAGAAACAAAAACGAAAAATATAAACAAATTGACATCATTTGACTAGCCAAAGGGACAAGTCAAGACGTAAGAGTTCATAGTCTAATATTAGTCATACCTAACAAGGTACGAAGCTTGATGAACGTTTCTCTGATCAAAGGTTTTGTAAAATTCTCATCTAGTTCATCTTCTGACCTGCAAAACTCCAATTCAACATTAACTTTTTCAACATTGTCCCTTAGAAAATGATGCTTAATCTCAACATGCTTGGTTTTAGAATGTTGGATAGGATTTTTTGAAATATTGATTGCACTTGTGTTATCACATAAAATGGGAACACTTCTGAAACAGATCCCAAATCCTTTAGTTGTGACTTTATCCACAAGAGCTAAGCACAACATAATGCAGCAGCAATGTACTCATACTCTGGTATAGATAAGGCCACATAATTTTGTTTCTTAGATCCCCATTAGATAAGGCAGGAACCCAAGAAGTGAGTCATTCCAGAAGTGCGCTTCCTATCCACAATTAAACAAGTAAAGTCAGCATCTGTGTATCCTATAAGATTCAGACCACTACCTTTGGAATACTGCAAACACAAATCATCAGTAGCATTGAGATATCTTAAAGTTTTCTTAACAGCCTTTAGGTGAGATTCTTTAAGTTTGCTATGAAATCTTGCACATAACCCTACTGAAAACATTATAGCTAGTCTACCAGCTGTTAAGTAAAGCAGTGAGCCAAACATACCTCTATACAACTTACCCTCAACATCCTTTCCCTTCTCATCAAGGCTCAATTTTGTAGAAGTTGAAATAGGTGTTTCATTGGATTTGCTGTCTTGCAAGCCATATCTTTTTAGCAACTCGTTGGTTTGCTGATGAATCATAATTCCATCCTTGGTTTGCTTGATTTGAAGTCCTAGAAACAACCAAAGTTCTCCCATCATACTCATTTCAAATTCACTTTTTAACAAATCTGCAAACTCATTAGACAAATTAGGATTAGTAGCTCCAAATAAAATATCATCAACATATATCTGAACCACTAGCAGATCAGTTCCCTTTTCCTTTAAGAACAGTGTCTTGTCAACTAAACCTCTCTTATATCCATTTTCTAAAAGAAAACTAGAGAGTCACTCATACCAAGCTATAGGAGCTTGTTTGAGACCATAAAGAGGTTTTTCATGTTTAAAAACATGGTTTGGCAAGTCACTATCCTCAAATCTAGGGGGATGTACCACATATACATCTTCTTTCAAATAACCATTAAGAAAGGTTGCCTTAACATCCATTTGAAAGAGTTTGAAGTTCATATGACTTGCAAAAGCAATTAAAATCCTGATTGCTTCAAGCCTGGCTACCGGATCAAAGGTGTCATCATAATCAATTCCTTCTTGTTGACTTGTTGATTAAATCTGCAAACTCATTGGACCACTATAAAACCTGAATCGTCCAGTTGTTCCTGAACACCCATTTAGTTCCAATAACAGACATGTTTTCCTTCCTGGTTTTAAGATGCCAAACTTGATTTCTCTCAAACTGATTGAGTTCATCTTGCATGGCTAGAACCCAATCTGGATTCATTAAAGAAGTCTTATAATCAGTTGGTTCAACATTTGAAAGAAAAGAATAGAAAGTACAAAAGTTTTGTAAAGTAGAATTCCTTGTTTGCACCCCTTTGTTAATGTAACTAATGATAGGATCAGAGGGATGAGCGGACTTTTACTTGAAAGATTTGTTCATATCATGGTTTGCATTGGTGCCTTCTAATGTTGAACTGGTTCCGGCACTGGTTCCCCCTGTTTTATTGTTGCTTTGAACATGTCAACCTGGTTTCATAGTGGTCTCAGCTGCATTGTATTCATGTGGATGGGCCTCTGAGTCACTATTTCCTTCACTTACCTCATGAGCTACTTGACTCTGTGCTGGACCAGATTCTTCCTCTCTAGGAGAGTTGTGTGGTGAGTATGGTTTAGCACCTTCTACTTCTTTAGCTCCTATAAAGTTTAGCATGGCAATTTCGAATTCATCATCATCATCAACCAACACATGCTTGCTAAACATTTTTGTTTCATCAAATAGTACGTGGACACTTTCTTCAACACACAAGGTTCTTTTGTTGAAAACTTTGTATGCCTTGCTGTGTGAAGAGTATCCACTGAAAACAACCTCATTACTACTAGGACCAAATTTGTCCACACTTGATTTACCATTGTTGTATACAAAGCATTTGCACCCAAAAACGCGTAAGTGTGCAATGTTTGGTTTTTTCTTCCCCTAAAGAGCTCATAAGGTGTTTTCTTTAGTAAAGGTCTCAACATTACCCTATTTAAAATACAGCATGGAGTACTCACAGCTTCAGTCTAGAAATTTCGAGGTAGACCACTCTCTGGAGCAATGTTCTTGCCATTTCTTCTAGAGTGCGATTTTTCCTTTCAACCACTCAATTTTTTTGTGGAGTTCTGGGAGCTGAGAAATTGTGAGATACACCATGATCATTTTAGTAGGTTATGATGCTGACATTGTCAAATTAAGAACCATGGTTAGACCAGATAGAGACCAGTTGATGATTAATTTTGTGTTGGACCTGTTATATCAAGATTTAAAATTCTTCAAAAATTTCTTTTTTAAATTTTAGAAAGACTGTCCAAGTATAATTAGAGTAATCATCAACTAACACAAACACATAACTATGATCATTTCGACCTTGTACACGCATGGGCCCACAAAATTCCATGTGCAAAATTTCGAAAGATCTAGTGGTGCTTACAACCTTCTTTGGCTGAAAAGAAGACTTGACATGCTTACATTTAGCACACTCATTGCAGATATGATCTGCAGCAAACATAATGTTGGTAAACCTGTAACTAAGTCCTGAGATCGCAATTTGCTTAACAAAGAAAAACTTAGATGTCCAAGTCTCTTGTGCCACAGCTAATGGTCATCCTCTATATCATTGAGACAAGTGGCACTGGTCTTAGAAATCTGACTCAAAAATGTTATGTACACATTATTGTGTCGAAACCCCTTACTGACCAGTTCCTTTGTTTCAGTGTTAACTATGTGACAAAGATTTGTTTCAAATTCAACGTGGTTTCCTTTGTCACATAGCTGAGATATGCTCAAGAGGTTATGTTTCAAACCTTCAACAAAATATACGTTATTAATTGCTTTAGAAAGTGTCTTACCAACTTTACCTATACCCTTGATCAAAACTTTACTATAATTTCCAAAGATGACACTTCCTCCTTCATAGGCTATGAGTGAAGGAAATTGACTTTTATATCTTGACATGTGCCTTGAGCAACCACTGTCCAAATAACAATATGGTTGTCCTTTTTAGTTTAACCTGTATAAACAAATCAAGGTTTAGTTTTAGGAACCCAGATTTTCTTTGGTTCCTCGTTATTGGGAGCTGGTTTGATACTATTCTTTCTAACCAAGATTTGTTTCAAATTTGTCTTTCTTGTTTTATCATGTTTTTCATTTTTTGGCAAATTATGTGTGTCTCTTTTGATTATGAACATTTTGAACATGAGACTGATTTCTCTTATCATGTTTTTTCTTGGTCCAACAAGTTTCAATTACATGTCCATTCTTACCACAATAAGTGCATACATGCATGTCTTTTGCAAAAAACATACTTACCTCTCTTGACTTCAAAAATCCAAGTCTCATCTCTTCTTGACTTTTGGGGCTGTTGGGAACTACTTCAAGAATACCCTAATCCAAACCTTATAGGATTATCAGATTGTGAGGTGAGGATGTTTAGATTACTTTGGGCATTGAGCAACCTAGTCATCTATCTTAGGCAATCATTCATATCCTGTTCCTTGATTTCAAGTTTCTTAATCTGAGCTTCATTATACTCTGCAATAATGACAAGATCCAACTTTGCCCTATGAAGCTCATCTGTAAGATTTGAAACCAATTCAGAATCTGGTTCAGAAGTGGTCTGAGTATTCTTGTCTTTCTTTAGTTGGAATATTTCTGCTTGAAGATCACAAATTTTAGTTTCATATTCTAAATGTAAAAATTCAATATCAACACCCTAATTGTCTGAAGCAACTTTAGGGTCGATATCTTTCTTTAACTCAGATATTTCTGCTTGTAAATCACATATCTTACCCTCATATTGCAAACATAAGTTATTGACATCAACAGTAGAACTACTTGTTTTAGCAAGAGAAGCTTTCAGATCTACATATTCTTTGAACAATTCTTCCCCATCATCAGTCATATAGCTATAGGCTAAAATCAAGTACGAATGTTCTCGAGTAAAGGAATTTTGTTGAAGTAATTCCAAATTTATACCTTCAACTTCTACCTCCTTAAGAATACTAAAATCTCTTTCATTATTTTAATAAAAATCTGTTTTTGAAAAAACTAATTGACGTTTTTGCATCTCAAGTTCTATATTCTTCTGATCAAGACTTATTTGAAATTTTTTCATTCAGTTTTGTACAAATAAGTTCAAACTCAGCAGAACGGGACTCACTAAGGTCTAGATTTCGAGTTACTTCTCTTAGTTTCTTTTTGTTAGCCTTATAAGCAGCATTTCCTTTAACATTTCGTTCAATAGCATAATTTATAAAATTTAGTAACTCATCTCTGTCACAATATCTCATTTGTTCTTGCATACCAGAAATAGTTACCTGTTCTTCATCAGAATAGCTGCTTCTCGCCATGAGACACATGTGTCCCTTGTTTTCTGAACTGGTCAGCCTCTGGTCCACCACTTCCAATAGTGCAGTCACACAAACTAGAGCTTCATCCTCCTCACTTTCACCACCTGAGTCAGAATCACCCCAAGCAGCAAGCATGGCTCTCTTTGTCATCTTTTCTCCATTGGTCATCCCTTGTCAGTCTTCCCTGCCAAACAATCTTTGATCATATGTCAAGTTTCTCCACATTTAAAGCAGCCAGTGCTGGTACTGGTCTTCTTTGTGTTTCCTTTCTTATTCCAGGATTTTCCTTTATATTGAGATCTGAGACTCCTTTAAAACCTTCTTGCCATAAGACCTATCTCATCCAGATCTTCTTCATTTTCTTCTGCCGTTAAGGCAAGCCCTCGGCTTTTGGTTGTACTTTCCTCCTTTGTTCTTACCAACATCTCCTGAGTCATTAATGACCCAATAACTTGTTCTACAAACAAAACGGATAGATCCTTAGCTTCTTGAATTGCAGATACCTTAGGCAGCCATTTACCTGTCAAGCTTCTCAAAATTTTGCTAACCAAATCTTCAGTGGTAAAACTTTTGACAAGATATTTTAGTTCATTAATAATTGACATAAAACCAGTATACATATCTTTTATATTTTCATCTCGATTCATATCAAAAGTTTCATATTTAGCCATAAGCATATCAACCATAGATCTCCTAACTTCACTAGTGCCTTTATAGTCTAACTCTAGAGTTTCCCATATTTCACTAGCAGTGGAGCACGCTAAATTACGACTATCCTCATTATCAGCAATACCTTGTTGAAGAAGTGACATAGCCTGGGTGTTCTTCTCGAGTGTCTTCAGATCTGTGCTATTGTATTCACTCTACTTCTTCTCTGTTCCATCAGTATTGTTAGACACCTTCTTTGGTCCATTTTTTATTATCATCCAGCATTCATATTCAGTACCAATGATAAAGTTATGCATGCAGTTCTTCCACCAGGGATAATTTGTTCCATTAAATTTGGGCAGCCTTGATTCAGAGTTCCAATTCAACATCTCTTGAGCATTCATCTTATCTTCCTTCTCTAGTTGTTACCCTTTCAAGAAGTTAGACTCTGATACCAATTGAAAGTGCAAGTGACACTCAAGAGGGGAGGGGGTGAATTGAGTGTTGTAGGATTGTTGTAAATTTTTCGATTGATCATAATAACAGTTAAGAACCAGTTCTCAAGCAGTGGAAACTAAAACGCAATAAAATAAACAACACAAGGATTTAACGAGTTTCGACTTCTAATAAATTTACATCCTCCACTCACTCACTCTTTTTATTAATCAACTAAAAATAACAAAAGAATTAAACTCAATCAATTATGCACCTATGCACAATATGATTCCCCAAATTCCACCAATGGAAGTTCGACTCAACCTTAAACTATGAAGATTCTAATGAAGATGATCCCAAATCAACTTTCCCAGCAAACTGAACTCACAAAATGCTGAAATTACAACACTCTATCTCTCAATAATAATTTTCCTAAACGCTTACAAAAGAGAGTAGATTAAGACCTTAATGTGGTAATAGGGTTTATGCTTGGTTAAGAGTTCGAGAGAGAACTTTTGCAATTAGTGTTCTTCAAATTTTTGATCGTGAAAGTGTATTAGTTTATATGCTAGCAGATCTCCTTAAATAGGCCGTTGGCTAGTATGTTACGTAATATTATGAGTGAATACTTTCCTTAGAATTATAGAAATAATTCCACGGAAAATAATCTCACTGTATTTATTTGAGATCAAATAAAATCAGTACATATCATATAACACACTTACCATACTTAAGAATATCTACCTTGCATGACAATCCAAGCATCCGCATAACTTTGGAAAACAATTTTTCACGGAAAGAAACTTTCCTAAAATACGAATTTAAGAAGTAAACTCAAGAGGATTGGTCCAGCACTATTCCCAGATTGTTCCATTCAGCCAAGTTTACTTATAATATTTATGACAAGTAACTTAGGTTCATTATCATCCATAATTAGTTCAACTCTCTAATCTCAACCTTTATAGTGCATCTATAAACCTTCATACCACTTACATTGCATGTAAGACTTAAGAGTATGACTCTATGAGCTTGGTCTTCATGCAAACTTCAAGACTTGGCTTCATGAGCTTTATCTTTCCATCCATTGAACTTGTTTCTTTAGTACCTGCACATGCAAACAGAAACTTGCATACAATATAATAGTTCAATGTAGTTTGTCATATGTCAAAACATAAACTAGGAACTCAACAGCTTGGCCCTTTGAATTCTCTTAGGCCCAAGTACAATTACTTGGGTACCCAAACAACTGGCCCCCAATTACCTATTTTTGGATTTTATCCGATGTAGGTGTTTGTACTTGTGTAAAATTTGAGAATTTTTTGGCTGGAATTTGAATGGGTTCGAATTTGTGTGAGGTGGCACTTTGAGAATGAAATTCCTTATAAATCCGCAAATAAAAATGTACGGTTTTCAAGTGTGGATGTTTGTATCCAATCATTGCCCCTATAAATAGTGGAGGAGTGAGAATTTTAGAGGTTTCTTTATTCACAAACTCTAACAAAAACTCTCTCTATCTCTCTCTACTGCTGCAAATTGCATTCTTGCTTCCCTTGGGATTTCTAGAACTTCTTTTTTGAAAAATGAACTCCAACAAGTTGATCGCCTGCGTCTCTAGTTTCTGAAAAAGGTAATTTGATTCGCTTTCGTCCTTTTTTGTGGTACTTTAACATGTTTTTCCGATTTCGTTAGCTTTTTGGACTTTATCGGACTTTTAGATTTTAGTTAACTGCTTTAAACCTCCCTTCGTTTAGAAAGTTATTTTGAACAATGACACCCAAAACTAGGAGACAAAGATCTTCGGAGGACCCCATGAAACAAAAATTGACCGACGAACAGCTTAGAAATGCTCGCAGAAGTGAGCTTCTGGATGAACCCCGATTGGGAACAGCACCGATCGGAGTCAGTGGAGGTGGGATTGGGACCTCTGAAAATGATATTCCTGCTGTACTAATCCGAGGTGTTGGTCCTAGTGGGGAGAATAACACTTCTAGTGGTTTCGGGGATGTGGCCCCCGAAAGGGCATTGGAAGATAGGGAACTACCCTGGGATGACCCATATGACAATCGTGGGCTTCTATCGTGTAGAATGAACCTCAAATGGCTTGTTAAAGCCACGCAGGGGGATTATATTGCTGCTACTGAACATATCTACGGGATTACGGAGTCCGATGGTTATTGGCTCTGATGCCCTGAGATAACGACCTGTATTGCCGAACCCCCAACTTCCGATACTACATTGTTATATTCCTTCGGCAGTTGGAGCATGGGCTTTGGTTTCCCCTCCATCCTTTTATTGTTCAGTTCTGAATTGTTACAATATCAGCCTCGCCCAGTTGACCCCCTCAGTATTAAAAGGATGGTGTCGTACATTTGGACATGTATGTTTTATGGCTTTTAGCTTTCGCTTATGTCGTGGCACAACTTAGTCCACCTCTCCCCGAACAATAAAGTCATTGAGGGAGGTTGTTGGTGGAGTTTCGCCAATAGGGATGAGAAAACGGTTCTGCATCCATATGTAGATTCTAATAAGGAATGGAAGAAAGTGTTTCTCTTCCTTCAGGTTCCCATCAAACTAGGCCACCCAAAAAGGTCTAGGGCACCCCGATGGTTGGTCAAGCCAGATCTTGAGGTATCCTTCTTGAGGGGTGTGGTGCCGACCCGGAGCGAGATGGTGCAGAATCGTTTCTTCGCTGCCCAAAAGCCTAGCGACATAAAACATTCGGTCCCCAAATACTGATTTCTTAGATAGCAATCTAATCATGAAGGAAGAGTATTTGGCTGTATGCGGTCTCAGCAGAAGCTGGAAGGTGATAACCATGAAGGCCGAGGCTAGGGCCGTCTTCATTGCTTTCTATTCTTTTTTTTTATCATCGTTTTTTGTGTCTGTTGACTGTGATCCAAAACTAACTATTTCAACTGTTTTTAGTCGCTGAAGCCGATGCTGGTCTGGAATACGGACTGTTGGGGATTACCAAGAGGAGGGTGATAATAAAGATCATTCCCTCTATGAAAAACAGTCTATTGACGTTCCCACTATCCGAAAGCACAAGATAACAGCAACTGTTCTGGAGAGGAGCTGAAGGGTTTGGGAAAAAGTCGATCCCTTCGGCAAACCTGAACCAGAGGCTTGGGCTTTGACAGTAGCACGCAGGTGTGAACTCTTCTCTAACAATTGTTTAGCTTTGTCATTTACTTAGCTTTATAGTTTATGGGGGGTTTCGGTTCTCTCAAACTGATTAGATGCATCGACTTTTATCTATGGAGCGTAACTGGTATGTACCTGCGGCATCGGGATCTTTGATCCCTATTGTAGGCAATAATGTGCCAAGTGTGGAAGGGCTTGTCAATCTCACACAAGACTTTTTATCGGTGAGTTCCGAAACACTGCACTTTTTAAATTGCAAGTATCGTCTACGGACTTCGTTTTTGATTTTGAGTTTGGGTTTGTAGGGTTCTGGTACTTCTGTTTCTTTAGAAGAATTAGACTACGTGGACTCTCTATCCCCCCTCATCCAACTCTCTATCCAACTCACTCATCCAAGTTACTGCTGAGAAGGTTCCGAAGGAGATGGAACAGGAACAAGATCAATAACCGAAAGGCTCCACACTTGATGTCAACATCTCGTCCATCAAGCTATTTGTTGGCGATTATTCTGATGTTCCCCAACGTGTCATCCCTTCATCGGTAAGCGATAAGATCGATTTCTGAGATGTGACCTTTGTATTCCAATCTCTTCGAGGATCTGTTAGTCCAATCTCCTTCGAAAGGCGCTCAAAACTGGGCGTTGAAGTCCACTGCATGCTACGGCGTGCCGAATAGGCTGGAGAAGGACCCCAACAGGCTTGCGCAATTTTACATGACGGAGGTAAGCTCGTTGGTTTAGAGCATTTACTTTTAGTATCTTATTACTTTAAGTTTTTAACCCATTTTTGTTACATGTTTTTAACTTCTTCTCTTTCGACATGTCAGAAACTGATGGATGGTGTAGGTTGTTCGCTACAAGACGATCGCTTGGGAACTTACTCTTTCTGACCAAGATGAGGTCATTTGACTTCGACTTGGTGTCAATTGCCCGAAGCACGACATCGAATGGACGAAGCGGCAGCTGGCTGAGTGGAGAGAAGAGGATATGATGGAGTTGGCCCACAGCAAGCAGATCGATTAGCATCATCATGGCCACTAAGGGTGGTGACGAAGCCACAAAGCTGAAGGCACAAGTTGATGCAACGGGTGAACAGTGTCAAAAGAAAAATAAGGAGAATGTTGATCTCCTTAAGGCCAAAAAAGCTGCTGAGACCGAAAATGCAAAACATATAAAGCAGTTGGCCGTTGCAGAGGCTAAAAAGGAGGAAGGGTTCTCAAAGGGTTGGGATGTTGCCCTTTGACATGTTCTGCATCGGGATCTATCTTTCCCCTGGCTTGATGTCGAAGACCTCTTGGACAAGGGAGGTAAAGAAGTTCTGGAGCCTTCGGCTCGAGAACTCAAAATGATTGCAGAACTTGACCGAAGAGAGGTAGCCAAAGCAGAAGCTCCCAGACTTGCCGAGTTGGCTCTATAAGATTCTCATGCTGCTCCTAATGGTTCTTCAGCTACTGGGCCATCGGATGTTCCAATGTTCGATGCTGCTTATCAAGAACAAGCTAAGACTAATGCATAGGAACTCGGGCAGTCGTCTTCGGAAAGTTGTGCCTCAAGCAGATTCTACTTTTTGATCTTTTTCTTATGTCTTTTTGTTTCAGCCTACCATGTACAAACATTATGCGTTTTGGTAGGATAAACTTATTTTGTTGACGCATTTGTACTTCAGTGGATGTTTGTCCCTTTGTGGATGGCTGCCGAAATCAACTTGAACTTTGTAACTTGTGAACTAAGGACAGCTTCGGATTGTACCAAAGCATTTGTAAGAAACTTGTTTTTCAGATGCATATATATATATATATGTTTGTTTGCGATCCATTTTCATGTCTGCTTGTTATATATATATATATATGTTTGAAATTTTGTTATGTTGTGGACTAGGTTGTGAGTCCTGATCAATTAAGATCAGTCACAAGTCCTATAATCCTTCAGACATAACCTAAAAGATAGTTGATGGGATGAAGACTGATGCCTTGGGCACCAGTTTTAACCCTTACAGCATTTTGTAGGGTGGACTTGGTTGTAAGTCTTGATCAATTAACATCAGACACAAGTCCTGTAATACTTCGAACATAATCGGAAAGATAGTTGATGGGGTGAAAATTGATGCCTTGAGCACCAATTTTCACCCTTACAACATTTTGAAGGGTGAAATTGGTTCTAAGTCTTAATTAATCAAGATCAGACACAAGTCCTGTAATCCAGCGGACATAATCCGAAAGATAGTTGATGGGGTGAAGACTGATGCCTTGAGCACCAGTTTTAATCCTTACAACATTTTTTTGGGTGGACTTGGTTGTAAGTCTTGATCAATTAAGATTAGACACAAGTCTTGTAACCCTTCGGACATAATCCGAAAGATAGTTGATGGGATGAANTTTGTATTCCAATCTCTTCGAGGATCTGTTAGTCCAATCTCCTTCGAAAGGCGCTCAAAACTGGGCGTTGAAGTCCACTGCATGCTACGGCGTGCCGAATAGGCTGGAGAAGGACCCCAACAGGCTTGCGCAATTTTACATGACGGAGGTAAGCTCGTTGGTTTAGAGCATTTACTTTTAGTATCTTATTACTTTAAGTTTTTAACCCATTTTTGTTACATGTTTTTAACTTCTTCTCTTTCGACATGTCAGAAACTGATGGATGGTGTAGGTTGTTCGCTACAAGACGATCGCTTGGGAACTTACTCTTTCTGACCAAGATGAGGTCATTTGACTTCGACTTGGTGTCAATTGCCCGAAGCACGACATCGAATGGACGAAGCGGCAGCTGGCTGAGTGGAGAGAAGAGGATATGATGGAGTTGGCCCACAGCAAGCAGATCGATTAGCATCATCATGGCCACTAAGGGTGGTGACGAAGCCACAAAGCTGAAGGCACAAGTTGATGCAACGGGTGAACAGTGTCAAAAGAAAAATAAGGAGAATGTTGATCTCCTTAAGGCCAAAAAAGCTGCTGAGACCGAAAATGCAAAACATATAAAGCAGTTGGCCGTTGCAGAGGCTAAAAAGGAGGAAGGGTTCTCAAAGGGTTGGGATGTTGCCCTTTGACATGTTCTGCATCGGGATCTATCTTTCCCCTGGCTTGATGTCGAAGACCTCTTGGACAAGGGAGGTAAAGAAGTTCTGGAGCCTTCGGCTCGAGAACTCAAAATGATTGCAGAACTTGACCGAAGAGAGGTAGCCAAAGCAGAAGCTCCCAGACTTGCCGAGTTGGCTCTATAAGATTCTCATGCTGCTCCTAATGGTTCTTCAGCTACTGGGCCATCGGATGTTCCAATGTTCGATGCTGCTTATCAAGAACAAGCTAAGACTAATGCATAGGAACTCGGGCAGTCGTCTTCGGAAAGTTGTGCCTCAAGCAGATTCTACTTTTTGATCTTTTTCTTATGTCTTTTTGTTTCAGCCTACCATGTACAAACATTATGCGTTTTGGTAGGATAAACTTATTTTGTTGACGCATTTGTACTTCAGTGGATGTTTGTCCCTTTGTGGATGGCTGCCGAAATCAACTTGAACTTTGTAACTTGTGAACTAAGGACAGCTTCGGATTGTACCAAAGCATTTGTAAGAAACTTGTTTTTCAGATGCATATATATATATATATGTTTGTTTGCGATCCATTTTCATGTCTGCTTGTTATATATATATATATATGTTTGAAATTTTGTTATGTTGTGGACTAGGTTGTGAGTCCTGATCAATTAAGATCAGTCACAAGTCCTATAATCCTTCAGACATAACCTAAAAGATAGTTGATGGGATGAAGACTGATGCCTTGGGCACCAGTTTTAACCCTTACAGCATTTTGTAGGGTGGACTTGGTTGTAAGTCTTGATCAATTAACATCAGACACAAGTCCTGTAATACTTCGAACATAATCGGAAAGATAGTTGATGGGGTGAAAATTGATGCCTTGAGCACCAATTTTCACCCTTACAACATTTTGAAGGGTGAAATTGGTTCTAAGTCTTAATTAATCAAGATCAGACACAAGTCCTGTAATCCAGCGGACATAATCCGAAAGATAGTTGATGGGGTGAAGACTGATGCCTTGAGCACCAGTTTTAATCCTTACAACATTTTTTTGGGTGGACTTGGTTGTAAGTCTTGATCAATTAAGATTAGACACAAGTCTTGTAACCCTTCGGACATAATCCGAAAGATAGTTGATGGGATGAAAATCGATGCCTTGAGCACCAGTTTTCACCCTTACAACATTTTGTAGGGTGGAATTGGTTGTAAGTCTTGATCAATTAAGATTAGACACAAGTCTTGTAACCCTTCGGACATAATCCGAAAGATAGTTGATGTGATGAAAATCGATGCCTTGAGCACCAGTTTTCACCCTTACAACATTTTGTAGGGTGGAATTGGTTGTAAGTCTTGATCATTTACGATCAGACACAAGTCCTGTAATCCTTCGAACATAATCCGAAAGATAGTTGATGGGATAAAACTGATGCCTTGACCATAAGTTTTCACCCTTACAACATTTTTCATTGGATAGATTTGTGCTCGGATGTTTATACACATAAATTTGCTCAAATTTCCCGTTTTGTTGATGATTGATATGTTACATGTTTCGGACTTCGCCTTATCAAACTATACGAAATATTTTTTCAATGCATCACCGTTCTAATGATTTTTCATTTCATTTCCTTCCATGTCTCGAAGACAATACGTTCCTAGTTACAGCTGCTCATATATCTCATAAGGGCCTTCCCAGGTTGCCAAAAGTTTGCCATGTATTTTGTCTTTCTGAACTGCCGATGCGTTCCAAAGCACAAGATCTCCCACTTGGAGTGGTCGAGCATTGACCCTTCGAATATACTGTCTACTGATGTGTTGTTTGTAGATGACCATTCTTTGCCTTGCTTCGTCCCTCACTTCGTCTAGAAGGTCGAGGGCTTCTTTCTAATTTTGTTCCTTATCAGCAGAGAAGGCTACAACTCTTAGAGTGTTGTGCCAATTTCGACCGGCAATACAGCTTCAGATCCATAGAATAAGTTGAAGGGCATTTACCCCGTTGCTTCTTTTTCAATAGTCCGAAGCACCCATAATATGCCGAGTAGTTCGTCCAGCCATTTGGACTTCAGTTCCTCACATCTTTTTCTTAGCGCCCCCAATATCTACTTGTTAGCTGCTTCGGCTTCACCGTTGCTCTACAGATGACAAACAGCTGAATATGCTAGTTTGATTCCGAATTGCTCTATGTAATTCTACAATGGAAGGTTATCAAATTTCATTCCATAACCGAAGACGAAGACTCTTGGAATGCCAAATCGAGTGATTATGTTTTGCCAAATGAACTTTCGGACAGTTGGCTCTGAAATGTAAGCCAACATTTTTGGTAGAACGCTTGTGGAAAGGGTCACAAAATGTGCAACCCCATTGCGCAAAGGGTTTAGAATTGGTTAGAGGTCCCGGAACGGCTAATGAATAACCGGTGCAAAGCGCTGGCATTTGTCACATTTTTTACCCAACACTTTTTCTTCGGCTATCATCATTGGCAACTAGTATTCTGCCCGAAGGGCCTTGTGTGCAAAAGTCCAACCCCCAATATGGTTATCGTAGATGCCTTGGTGGATTTCCCGTAGGATATAATCGGCGTTCGTCGGACCCACACATTGTAGTAAGGGCAGCGAAAATGATTTCCGAAGCAACTCTCCATGGAAGATGATGAATCTTGAGGATATCCTTTTAAGTTTGGATGCCTGATTCTTATCTTCGGGCAGTTCTCCGTGTTACTTGTAGGCGTAGATCGGATCCATCCAATGTGGATCCAAAGTGATCGAGTGCACTTCGGCAATGTCTACATCGATGCTTCATTTAGTAAGAACCTCTAGGTACACCGATCGGCTTAGCTTCGACAAAGTTAAGCTAGCCAGTTTGGAGAGAGCACCGGCTTGTGCATTTTGGATTCATGGGATGAGCTCTATCTCGAAACTTCTCAGCATGGCGATCAAAGTTTTAATTTTTGCCAAATGTAAAATCATACTTGGCTCCTTAGCCTCAAATTCGCCCTGGACTTGATTTGCCACAAGTTGAGAATCAGTTTTGAAGTGAACATGTTCTTCATCCAAAGCTATACAGAGTTCGATACCAGTTTTGGCTTCCTCGTATTCGGCGTCATTATTAAAGGCTCTGAAGGAGAATTTGAGTGCGTAATCAATTGATTTCCCTTCTGGTGTTATCAACACCACTAATGCCCCCAAACTACTCACCATCGAAGAACCGTCGGTGAAGAGTTGGTAAACTTTTGGCTCCCCCTCTGACAGTTCTTGGTAAGAGCATTCAGCCAAGCAATCAGCTAAAGTTTGTGCTTTGATAACCATTCTTGGGGTGTACGAGATTCGGAACTCGCTTAGTTCAAAGGCCCATTTTGTCAGTCGACCTGATTTTTTTACCTTTCCCAAAACTTTTTCCATAGGTATATCTATTAAGACAAAGATATGGTGAGAATCAAAAAATGGCTGAAGGTTACGTGCAGCGATGACAATGGCATAAGCAACCTTTTCTAACAATGGATACATTGTTTTGGCATAAGTCATTGCATGGCTGACGAAATAAATTGGCTTTTGCACTTTGTCTTCCTCTTTCAAGAGGACCGCACTGACAGTCGAAGGACAGACATCGACGTATAAAAAGAGTGCTTCTCCCTCCGAAGACCTGGCTAAAGTGGGCAAATTAGCTAGGTGCTCCGTGAGGGCGCCGAAGGAATTTTTTTGTTCCTCCCCCCAAACCATGTCTTTCTGATGTTTCAACGCTTTGAAAAAAGGGAGGTACTTTTCCGAATCTTTAGAAATGAATCAGGATACAACGACCATTCCTCTAGTTAGCCTCTAAATCTTTAGTGTTGCTTGCACCTTGTCGGGGCTTCCATCGATCCCTCATTGGCTTACAAGGAAACCAAGGAATTTTCCCGCCTTTAATCTGAAGACACATTTCTTCGTGTTCAGTTTCATATCATGACATCTTAAATTTTGAAATGTCTCTCGCAAATCGACGATGTGTTCACCACCACTCTTGCTCTTGACGATAGAATAGTCAACATATACTTCCATGTTTAGTCCTGTTTGGTCGGTGAATACATGATCAACCATACGTTGATATGTTTCCCCCGCATTCTTCAATCCAAAAGGCATAATGATGTAATTGTATACCCCTTGACTTGTGAGAGTATTTAAAGAAAAATGTCAGATTTTGGATTAACTTGAGAGAATAAAGTAAGCAAATGTGTAAAAGTCAAGTCTAGAATGTATTAGCTTGAGAGAATAAATCTCAATAGCCTAGAATTGAATACCTGTAAGAGTGTCATAAATGAGGGTATTTATCGACAAATGTCAGATTTTTTTTAGAGGTTTGATAACACCTGGCAAAAAATGTCGAAGGCCGAAAGGCCATGTAGTGGGCTTGCTGTTTGGCCCTTAGGCCGCTTGTAATAATTTGCACAATGTATGGGCCTGTCTATACGTTTGTGTGGGCCTGGCCTTTGTATTTTATATAAATTTGTTTTGTTTGTATTTTACTCAATTGGGCTTGGTCCATTCGAATTCTCTTGGGCCCAAGTACAGTTACTTGGGTACCCAAACACTATCAATTCTATCATGATATTTTCATTTTAACTAAAATACAATCATAGATATCTTAATACTATTTTTTTTTTAAATTATATTATTTTATAAGAAAAGATACAATCAATTATTAGCAGGTGACAAACCTAATTACAAATGCGACAACAATTTTTTGAAGGGGAAATATTACAAGGACTTAAGATAATGTCATGTTCAAAAAAATTTATAGCTATTATTTCGGCTCAGCACTGGAATTGGTATCTGCTACTTGATGCAGTCTCTATTTAGACCTGGCGAGTAAAGAACTGATTTCAATTGAACTATGTCCGGTACCGACTCCAAAAATAGACCTGGTCCGGATTGCAGTGGGTCCAGTACCGAGTTCTAAAATAACTACCCGGTTATTGTAGACACCTATTTTTGGTCTCATCTAACCGTTAATGGTTATTGTGTACCACGTCGAAAATTGAGTGCTTGAAAATAATTAAATAAATAAAATCATTGTCGATAGGGGTTAACCGATGATGAGTAATAACGATTGAAATACTCTTAGATGATTTTTTTATTTTCATTTTATATTTCAATTTACTTTTATTTCATTATTTTAAATTCATTTTCGGAAAATAAAATTAATTAATTTCGACCGGATTCGACGAACCTTCTAAAAAGGTTTGTTTGGTTTATGGAAACTCTAGGTAATGGAAGCGTATAAATAGTGTAATGGAAGTAAATTTCATATATCTTCTTAATACATCGAAATACTTAGATTTATGGAAAAAAAATATATGAAATGAGGAAGCACAGGAGATATTCTGCGCAAAATGGAAAATCAGGACCTTGAGCATCATCGTGTAGGGAGAGTTCCCAGACGCCCATCCTGCTCCCAGGTGCCCAAGGGCACATTGCCACATCAGTCAGTGAGCGCCCAGGCACTCACTTCTAGGCGTCCTAGCGCTCTTCCGACGCCCTGGCGCTCGATGACGTCACTTCCAACACTTTATATACCCCCCTCTTTCGACCTTCATTCATTAACCAATTTAATTCAGGAACAACAATCAAACCAATTTACCATTTCTTCTCAACTCATACTCTCTCTCTCTAACTCGCCATTTTCTCTCTCAAAAACAATCTCTAGGTTTTCGTGCAATTTTTCAGAAACCTTACAAAAAACACAATATTGTTATTATTCTTCAAGCTCTTGAAACTAAAGGGTCGTCGACTTGCACGAAAGGTACTTATAATGAGGCCGACATTACCGAAATCATCAATTTGAGTTTTCAAAGAAGTTAAATTACATAATTACGTGATTTTAATGCTTTATTAGATAATCGACATGTTATAATTGATTTCATGAAACATTGACTAATTGATGATTCGACTCTTAAATAAAATCACTCTTGAATAGAAACTTTGTTTTAGGGTTTATGTGATCTATGCTAAATGTTTAATGCTTTCGAATCAAGTAGAATCCATGTTTAGTTTCCAAGACCTAAAAAGGCATGTTTCGAGAAATCAAAGATTAAAATCAATCTAATCCTAAAGAAATCACCCATGCTTGATAAAACGGAATTTATGTATGGATTAACTAAAACCCGCCTAGCCTTATTTTAATACGTGTTTGTAGGTCTAAACCGGAAATATGATTGCATTAAGTTGATATTATGATCGTGAAATTACATATGAGAACAACTAGAAGCCGCAATACGCAGGGAGGACACTATGACCTACTGTTGTCCTTACTCTCGGCCCCGAATCCAGAGATATGGGACCTTCTTTTCCATGGCTGTCATTTTGCCATTGGGCTATGACCTAATGAGGTTCTGTTAGCTCTCTAAAGGAGGACGGTGGCGACTTCGCTACTGGGGTTTGGAGATTCTAGACTCACCCCCAAGCCAAGCATACTGATAATATGCAAACAAACTAAACAAGACATTCAATGTCCTGTAAGAAAGGGCACGTAGGCCCCCAAACCCCCGTGTCAATAGTTTGGCGCGTTCACTGGGGATATTCCTTTTTTTTTAAAGGAGAGTGGACAAAACTCGAAAAGTCTCATATATTCACATTTATAATATCGAATTCTACTTGCTAGCCATAATGCATGTAATTCCCACGTGAGGGTCTTGCTTTAGGATACACGTCTCTTAATGTATGTTTTATACTTGAGATACCCCCGGGGGACCGATGTTAAGGATGGTTAGGTGACCTACCTAAGGTCGTTCCTTCATTGAAGTCCATCCCAACCATGACGCGAGAATCATCTGACCTATGTGATTCATAGTGCGTGTCCCATTTAGATCACAACTAAATTATGGTGTGGATAGTTTGATGCACCCTAGTCATGGTACTTTTTAGACACCCTAATGTCACGGACCGCCCATTTTCCCTCCCACAGTCCTTATACAAGGGCAAAAGGAGCCCCAAGGGGAGCTGCTTGTGGGCTGCCAGGCAGCACCCTCCCATTATAGTAGGCAGTTCTAAGGAAAAGTTGGTGCTGCAAGGTGATACTGGGTATGCACATGAGCAGTACTTTTTGGGCGACAATGCTATAATTCTCCGAATGGGCTCAAATTTGGCATAGAGGCTGTCTACTATGTTGGAAGAGTATGGAAGGCTCTAGAACCTCGTTGAAAGGTCTAGAGTTGTCCGGGGTGTTCCGGAAGGTTCCGGAACAATATAGAGCATGGTGCTAAAATATTCTAGAGTGAGTAACTCTAGAGTGTTCTAGTATAGCCTAGTGTTGTCATGAGGATTCTAGAGGGATGTCTCTAGAGTTCTCTAGGGTGTGTGGAGTGTTCTGGGTTAGACATATCTAGGATACTCATGGGTATTCATGTACATAGTAGAATGATCTAGGTAATTCTTGTGTGTACATAGGAGTATGTATTTCTAGAAGGGTCTAGGAAGTAAGTGTCTAGAACCCTCCATTTGAGGAGGTTAGGAGCTTTCTAGATTTAGAGGAGTTGTAAGATGGTTGCCTATAAATAGGCACCTAGAGGCATTTGTACATAACAACTTGGAGAGCACAATATTCACATTGTAAAGCAAGTGTAGCATTTCTTAGAGAGCTTAATACAAGACTAATTCCCTCTACCACTTGTGTGTTTCATTGTGTTACTTCAAACAACCATCTTCCACATAACTTAGAGAGGGTGAGTGTGTGGGGATAACTTGAGCACAAGGGGTGTGCTACTTGGGGATTTGAGTGTCAAGGACTAACGTGACTTGTCCAACGCCCTAATTCATTCGTCTGGGACGAATACTTGGGAGCTAGACACAAGGGACGTGTCTTGCTAAGTGGGATCCTTAGCTCGCGGAGTGAGCTAAGTGGGCACCAAGAGTGTGTCAAAAGGGAAGCCTGACTTGTCTCGCGAAGGACTGTGAGCAAGTGGCGCACGGGGTTGACTAGCTTTGCGAGAGCCAAACAGTCAGCACGTGACACTAAGCCTTAATTCTAGTTTCCTCTTAGAACCTTGGCTAGGATTGTTGGACTTGACCTCATGCATAAGTGTGCTATTACATACGACGTGCTATATGATAACATAATCTATGCTTGTATAAATTTTATTCGCGGGAATCTAGCTTTCTCGTAGCCTTTTCCATCTAGGGAGTCGAATGTAGGCCATGGTTGCTTGTCATGTTGACTAAAGGTTCATATAGACCATCTATATGTCACGTGCTGACTAATTCCCTTTAGTCTTTGCCACACTGCCCACTAACTTTCACCCCTGGATGCTACTCAAGGCTAACCCTTCCCTAGTATATAGCTAAGTAATGCAACGAAAGCTTGAATAAAACAGTAAGAAAAGCACAAGTTTATGAGTATGAGTTTTATTACCTTTTGAGAGAAACTGAATACAACACTTATATTAATCTCTCTATCTCTCTCTACGGGTTGGTTGATTTACAACTGAATAACTCAGATATTTATATACATCATCCTTCCTACTATCGTTAGGATATTCTAACCTTTCCTACTACATCTAGGACCACCTACTTCCCTACTGTACATAGGACATCCTACTTTCCAACTGAATCTAGGATATCCAACATTCCTAGTGTATCTAGGACATGTGAGAATTCCCCAGAATACCCTCCAATGTTCCGGACCCTTCCGGAATGTGTTGAACTACTCTAGACCCTTCGATGAGGTTCTAGAGCCTTCCATACTCTTCCAAACGTAGTAGACAACCTTTACACTAAGTATGAACCTCGTTACATCAACATAGCACTGTCGTCCCCAAAAGTACTGCTTATCTTCAGACCCAGTATTAAGGCACAACACTATCACTTCCTGTAGACTGTCTACTATAGGGAGATGAGTGTTGCTTGTACAACACTCGGGCGGCTCCCCCTGGGATCCTTATGCCCTCGTTCCAAGGCAACAGGTGGGTCATTGGTCCACTCGTGACATATAGGTTACATAACATTCATTTTGTAAAAATTTAGCTTCATCCTCCCCCAATAATGATAAAGAAAAAAAAGAAAAGTAAGGGGAGATGAAATGCTATGCATTATACATTCACGTAGAACTAGGAAGCAACCATGATAGGCCTTTCATATGTCTGAAGAGTCCAGTCATTGAAACAAGTGAAAACAAACATTTTAAAATCTAAACATCGCAGGATAGGTCGTGCACGGCCAGGTCAAAAGTTCCTCTTTTGACAAGAGAACAAGGCACAAGTTCCTATTTTACCTTACGGGCATCCCGGTGCATTTCGGTGACCTTTTGTTTTCGGGACCCCTGAAGCCTAAAAAACAATAAGTAATAGCCTTTGTTTTAGGTCAGTGGAGAGGTTGTTCCGGGCCCCGTCACTTTTTCAACCCCTTCTTCTTTTACCACGTGCTATGGACCTCCACAGTTATTGAGCGTTCCGCCGAAGCCAACACGCTCGTGAGCCATGTCATGGAGAAGATGGAGAGCGAGATGGCTACGGTTTGAGAAGAGCTCTCAGCCTTGAGGAAAGAAAACGATCTCCTCAAGGACGAGCTGTTATTGTGCAAGAAGGTCGTAATGAGTGAGGGTGTCACTATCCAAGCCGGGCCAAAGATGGACATTCTCAAACCATCCAAGTACCTAGGAAAAAGGGATGCTCGAGAAATCGACAATTTCCTTTGGAGCTTGGAGAGGTATTTTGAAGCCATGCGCGTGGAGGATGAAACTTCCAAGATCAATACCGCCACTATCTATGACGAAGCTACCCAGAGAATGCTCAAGAGGTGAGGAGTGAGTTGGATATCAAGAAGGGAACTTATTTCATCGACACTTGGGATAAGTTTAAGAAGGACTTCAAGAAGCAATTCTACCCAGAGAATGCTCAAGAGGTGTCTATGACGAAGCTACGTGAGTTGAAGCACACTAGAAACATCAAAGAATATATTAAGACATTCACATCCCTCTTGCTTGAAGTCGAAGACATGACAGAGAAGACCCAACTCATCTATTTCACTGGAGGGTTGCAACATTGGGCCCAGCAAGAGGTAAGGAGGAGGAACCCTCAAACTATTGCTGATGCCATTGCTATTGTGGAGTCCCTGACAGAGTTCAGGGGTCCTAAGAAAGATGCCAGAAGTAGTGGTAGCAAGGGGAAAGGTGGGGGAGCTAAGCCCACCGACCGAAACCACGGTCACTAGGGGGAAGGCAGATTCGAGAGGAAGGATAAAGGAAAGGGTCCAGCATCTTCCTCAGACAAGCCGAGGAACCGTGGTTGTTTCTTATGCGGAGGGCCGCATTGGGCCAGGGATTGCCCAGACAAGTCGAACGGAGAATCGTTGGGGAACGAGGCGCAAATGGGCACATTGCGTTTGTTGAGCAGTGTCAAGGTGGCTGTTGAAGCAAGGGAGTGCCACAAGGTGGCTTAGGTGAGTACGCTGCCCCGTTCAGAAACATCTTCACTTATGTTTGTTGAAGCATATGTGAATAGGCATGCTTCTAAGGCACTCATAGACACGGGTGCCACTCATAACTTTGTTGCCAAGGGTGAGGCAACAAGAGTGGGGTTACAGTACGCCAAGGAGCCAGGCAGGGTGAAGACCGTCAATGCTTCACCAGTGCCTATCCTAGGGGTTGCACGGGGTGTACCCCTTCGTTTAGGCGAATGTAAGGGTACTGTGGATCTCACGGTCATCAATATGGATGACTTCTCACTAGTGTTGGGCATGGAGTTCATGCACTCAGTGAGGCCGTTGACATTGGAGACATATGACACCTTAACCATTAAGGGAAACAATGGAACAAGGTCTGTCCCCGTTTCATGGGAAGACGTGGAAGCCAAGACTCTATCAGCTCTCCAACTTTGCAAGGGTGTGAAGAAGGGTGAAGCTACATTCTTGGCAACGCTCGTCAAGAAGGAGTCTCAAGGGGGAGAGATTCCCAAAGAAATTTCCAAGGTTCTCCAGGAGGTTGAAGACGTAATGCCTCCGGAACTTCCAAAGAAGCTTCCTCCTAGAAGGGAAGTAGATCATGAGATTGAGCTGGAGCAAGGGGCTAGGCCTCTATGTCACGAGTGGACCAGTGACCCACCTTTGATCTAGGAATGAGGGCATAAGGATCCCATGGGGAGCCGCCCAAGTGTTGTGCAAGAAACACTCAACTCCCTATAGTAGACAGACTGCAGAATGTAGCAATGCTGTACCATGATACTGGATCTAAAGATGAGCACTACTTTTGGGATGACCGTGCTATGTTGGTGAAACGAGGTTCATACATGGTGAAGAGGTTGTCTACTACACTTGGAAGAGTATGGAAGGCTTTAGAACCTCATTGTAAGGTCTAGAGTAGTTTAAGCATATTCCGGAAGGGACCGGAACATTGGAGGGTATTCTGGGGAATTCTCACTTATCCTAGATACACTAGGAATAGTGGATATCCTAAAGTCACTAGGAATGTAGGATGTTCTATGTACAGTAGGGAAGTGAGTAGTCCTAGATGTAATAGGGAAGGCTAGAATATCCTAAATAGAGTAGGGGAGGAAGATGTATATAAATACCTGAGTTGTTCAGTTGTAAATCATCCAACCCACAGAGACTGAGAGAGATAGAAAGAGTAATATAAGCATTGTATTCAGTTTTCTCTCAAAGTAATAAAACTCATACTCATAAACTTGTGCTTTTCTTATTCTTTTGATCAAAGCTTTCGTTGCATTACTTAGCTATATACTAAGGAAGGGTTAGCCTTGACTAGCATCCAAGGGGGAAGTTAGTGGGCAGCGTGGCAAAAGACTAAGGGGAATTAGTCAGCACGTGACAAGTGGTATCAGAGCGGCTACGGTCGTNAGCCATGTCACCTTACAGGATGGCACCGCCGGAGCTCGAGGAGCTAAGGAAGCAACTCAAGGAGTTGTTGGATGCAGGGTTCATCCGGCCATCCAAGGCACCCTATGGGGCACCTGTGCTTTTCCAACGCAAGCATGATGGGAGCTTGCGTTTGTGCATTGACTATCGGGCTCTCAATAAGATCACAGTGAAGAACAAGTATCCTATCCCGTTGGTAGCGGATCTCTTTGATCGACTTGGTAAAGCCAGGTACTTCTCGAATCTCGATCTTAGATCGGGGTATTGGCAGGTACGCATAGCTGAAGGGGATGAGCCAAAGACAGCATGCGTAACTCAATATGGGTCTTATGAATTCTTGGTGATGCCTTTTGGTCTCACCAATGCCCCGGCCACTTTCTGCACCTTAATGAGCAAGATCTTCAGGCTGTTCCTTGATGATTTTGCGGTAGTCTACCTTGACGATATTGTCGTGTATAGCGACAACCTTCAAGACCGTGTGGAACATTTGAGGAAGGTGTTCAAGGCCTTGAGGGACAACGAGCTCTATGTGAAAAGGGAGAAGTGCTCGTTTGGGCAAGGAGAGGTGTCTTTCTTAGGACATCATATCAAGGAAGGGAAGATCATGATGCAGCATGATAAGGTGCAGGCCATCAGAGAGTGGAGTGAGCACAAGAATGTCACAGAACTACGGTCATTTCTTGGACTTGCAAACTACTATAGGCGATTCACAAGAAGTTCCTCGGCAAGGACAACACCGTTCACCGACTTGCTGAAGAAGAAGGTACAATGGTTGTGGAGTGACAAGTGTTAAGAAGATTTTGGTGACCTGAAACGAGCTGTCACTGAGGATCCTGTTCCAGCCTTACCCGACTATTCCAAAATATTCGAGCTACACCCAAATGCATCAGACTATACCATAGGAGGGGTGCTTATGCAAGAGGGGCATCCTGTTGCATATGAGTCGCGGAAGCTGAATGACACAGAGAGACGATATCTTGTTCATGACAAGGAAATGACTGCTATCATTCATTGCTTGCGCATTTGGAGACACTACTTGCTTGGGAGTCGGTTAACCATCATGACCGACAACGTGGCAACAAGTTATTTTCAAAACCAGAAGAAACTTAGTCCCAAGCAAGCCAGGTGGCAAGACTTCTTGGTAGAGTTTGATTACACGATGGAATACAAGCTGGGCAAGGAAATGTCGTTGCTGATGCCTTGAGTCGCAAGGCTATACTTGCTAGCACGAGTTGCATTGCTAGCAACCTCCTTGAGTAGGTCAAGGAGGGGATGAAGCAAGATCCATTGGCCAAGTCACTAATGGAGATGGCCATGGAAGGGAAGACGCGACGGTTTTGGGTTGAAGATGGGGTTCTCTATACCACCGGTCGTCGTATGTATGTGCCTAAGTGGGATAATCTTAGGCAGGACATCATGAAGCAGTGTCATGATTCAATGTGGGCCGAACATCCAGGCATGCAACGGACTCTAGCTCTATTAGAGGAGTCATATTACTGGCCACATATGAGGGATGACATTGAGGCCTATGTGAAGACTTGTCTTGTGTGCCAACAAGACAAGATTGAACAACAAGTTCCAACTGGGCCCTTGGAACCATTGCCCACACCGGAGAAGCCATGGGAGAGTGTGTCAATGGACTTCATATCAGCCTTACCCAAGACTGATGGGTGTGGCTCGATCATGGTTGTTGTAGATCGCTTCCCAAAGTATGGGACATTTATCGCAGCACCTAGGGATTGCACAGCCGAGCAAGCCGCCAATGCTCAGGTGTTGCTAGGCAAGATACAACTCGTGCTAGCAAGTATAGCCTTGCGACTCAAGGCATCAGCAACGACATTTCCTTGCCCGGCTTGTATTCCATCGTGTAATCAAACTCTACCAAGAAGTCTGCCACCTGGCTTGCTTGGACTAAGTTTTCTTCTGGTTTTGAAAATAACTTGTTGCCACGTTGTCGGTCATGATGGTTAACCGACTCCCAAGCAAGTAGTGTCCCAAATGCGCAAGCAATGAATGATAGCAGTCATTTCCTTGTCATGAACAAGATATCGTCTCTCTGTGTCATTCAGCTTCCGCGACTCATATGCAACAGGATGCCCCTCTTGCATAAGCACCCCTCCTATGGTATAGTCTGATGCATTTGGGTGTAGCTCGAATATTTTGGAATATTCGGGTAAGGCTGGAACAGGATCCTCAGTGACGCTCGTTTCAGGTCACCAAAATCTTCTTAACACTTGTCACTCCACAACCATTGTACCTTCTTCTTCAGCAAGTCGGTGAACGGTTTTGTCCTTGCCGAGGAACTTCTTGTGAATCGCCTATAGTATTTTGCAAGTCCAAGAAATGACCGTAGTTCTTGACATCTTGTGCTCACTCCACCTCTGATGGCCTGCACCTTATCATGCTGCATCATGATCTCCCTTCCTTGATATGATGTCCTAAGAAAGACACCTCTCCTTGCCCAAAGCCACTTCTCCCTTTTCACATAGAGCTCGTTGTCCCTCAAGGCCTTGAACACCTTCCTCAATGTTCCACACGGTCTGAAGGTTGTCGCTAACACGACATATCGTCAAGGTAGTCTACCGCAATCATCAAGGAACAGCCTGAAGATCTTGCTCATTAAGGTGCAGAAAGTGGCCGGGGCATTGTGAGACCAAAGGCATCACCAAGAATTCATAAGACCCATATTAGTTACGCATGCTGTCTTTGGCTCACCCCTCAGCTATGCGTACCTGCCAATACCCCGATCTAAGATCGGGATTCGAGAAGTACCTGGCTTTACCAAGTCGATCAAAGAGATCCGCTACCAACGGATAGGATACTTGTTCTTCACTGTGATCTTATTGAGAGCCCGATAGTCATGCACAAACGCAAGCTCCCATCATGCTTGCGTTGGAAAAGCCAGGTGCCCATAGGTTGCCTTGGATGGCCGGATGAACCCTGCATCCAACAACTCCTTGAGTTGCTTCCTTAGCTCCTCGAGCTCCGGCGGTGCCATCCTGTAAGGTGACATGGCTGAATGTCACGTGCTGACTAATTCCCCTTAGTCTTTTGCCACGCTGCCCACTAACTTCCCCCTTGGATGCTAGTCAAGGCTAACCCTTCCTTAGTATATAGCTAAGTAATGCAACGAAAGCTTTGATCAAAAGAATAAAAGCACAAGTTTATGAGTATGAGTTTTATTACTTTGAGAGAAAACTGAATAGAATGCTTATATTACCTTTCTATCTCTCTCAGTCTCTGTGGTTGGATATTTACAACTGAACACTCAGGTATTTTAATACACTTCCTCCCCTACTCATTTAGGATATTCTAGCCTTCCCTATTACTCTAGGACTACTCACTTCCCTACTGTACATAGAACATCCTACATTCCTAGTGACTTTAGGATATCCACTATTCCTAGTGTATCTAGGATAAGTGAGAATTCCCCAGAATACCCTCCAATCCGGTCCCTCCTTCAATATGCTTAAACTACTCTAGACCTTACAATGAGGTTCTAAAGCCTTCCATACTCTTCAAGTGTATAGACAACCTCTTCACCATGTATGAACCTCGTTTCACCAACATAGCACGTGCATCCCAAAAGTAGTGCTCATCTTTAGATCCGTATCATGGTACAGCATTGCTACATTCTGCAGTCTGTCTACTATAGGGAGTTGAGTGTTTCTTGCACAACACTTGGGCGGCTCCCCATGGGATCCTTATGCCCTCATTCCTAGATCAAAGTGGGGTCACTGTCCACTCGTGACAGAGGCCTAGCCCCTTGCTCCAGCTCAATCTCATGATCTACTTCCCTTCTAGGAGGAAGCTTCTTTGGAAGTTCCGGAGGCATTACGTCTTCAACCTCCTGGAGAACCTTGGAAATTTCTTTGGGAATCTCTCCCCCTTGAGACTCCTTCTTGACGAGCGTTGCCAAGAATGTAGCTTCACCCTTCTTCACACCCTTGCAAATTTGGAGAGCTGATAGAGTCTTGGCTTCCACGTCTTCCCATAAACGGGGACAGACCTTGTTCCATTGTTTCCTTAATGGTTAAGGTGTCATAGTCTCCAATGTCAACGGCCTCACTGAGTGCATGAACTCCATGCCCAACACTAGTGAGAAGTCATCCATATTGATGACCGTGAGATCCACAGTACCCTTACATTGCGCCTAACGAAGGGGTACACCCCGTGCAACCCCTAGGATAGGCACTGGTGAAAGCATTGACGGTCTTCACCCTGCCTGGCTCCTTGGCGTACTTGTAACCCCACTCTTGTTGCCTCACCCTTGCAACAAAGTTTATGAGTGGCACCCGTTTCTATGAGTGCCTTAGAAGCATGCATTCACATATGCTTCAACAACATAGTGAAGATGTTCTGAACGGGCAGCGTACTCACCTAAGCCACTTGTTGGCACTCCCTTGCTTCAACAGCCACTTGACACGCTCAACAAACGCAATGTGCCCATTTGCGCCTCGTTCCCCACGATTCTCCGTTCGACTTGTCTGGGCAATCCCTGGCCCAATGCGGCCCTCCGCATAAGAAACAACCACGGTTCTCGGCTTGTCTGAGGAAGATGCTGGACCCTTTCCTTATCCTTCCTCTCGAATCTGCCTTCCCCCAGTGACCGTGGTTTCGGTCGGTGGGCTTAGCTCCCCCACCTTTCCCCTTGCTACCACTACTTCTGGCATCTTTCTTAGGACCCCTGAACTCTGTCAGGGACTCCACAATAGCAATGGCATCAGCAATAGTTTGAGGGTTCCTCCTCCTTACCTCTTGCTGGGCCCAATGTTGCAACCCTCCAGTGAAATAGATAGTTGGGTCTTCTCTGTCATGTCTTCGACTTCAAGCAAGAGGATGTGAATGTCTTAATATATTCTTTGATGTTTCTAGTGTGCTTCAACCACGTACTTCGTCATAGACACCTCTTGACATTCTCTGGGTAGAATTGCTTCTTGAAGTCCTTCTTAAACTTATCCCAAGTTCGGTGATGAATAAGTTCCCTTCTTGATATCCAACTCACTCCTCCCTCTTGAGCATTCTCGGGTACTTCGTCATAATAGTGGCGGTATTGATCTTGGAATTTTCATCCTCCACGCGCATGGTTCAAAATACCTCTCCAAGCTCCAAAGGAAATTGTCGATTTCTCGAGCATCCCTTTTTCCTAGGTACTTGGATGGTTTGGGAATGTCCATCTTTGCCCGGCTTGATAGTGACACCCTCACTCATTACGACCTTCTTGCACAATAACAGCTCGTCCTTGAGGAGATCGTTTTCTTTCCCAAGGCTGAGAGCTCTTCTCAAACCGTAGCCATCTCGCTCTCCATCTTCTCCATGACATGGCTCACGAGCGTGTTGGCTTCGGCGGAACGCTCAATAACTGTGGAGGTCCATAGCACTGGTAAAGAAGAAGGGGTTGAAAAAGTGACGGGGCCCGGAACAACCTCTCCACTGACCTAAACAAGGCTATTACTTATTGTTTTTTAGGCTTCAGGGGTCCCGAAAACAAAGGTCACCGAAATGCACCGGGATGCCGTAAGGTAAAGGAACTTGTGCCTTGTTCTCTGTCAAAAAGGAACTTTTGACCTGGCCGTGCACGACCTTCCTGCATGTTAGATTTTAAAATGTTTGTTTTCACTTGTTTCAATGACTGGACTCTTCAGACATATGAAGGCCTATCATGGTTGCTTCCTAGTTCTACGTGAATGTATAATGCATAGCATTTCATCTCCCCTTACTTTTCTTTTTTTTCTTATCATTATTGGGGGAGGATGAAGCTAAATTTTTACAAAATGAATGTTATGTAACCTATATGTCACGAGTGGACCATGACCCACCTGTTGCCTTGGAACGAGGGCATAAGGATCCCAGGGGAGCCGCCGAGGTTTGTACAAGCAACACTCATCTCCCTATAGTAGACAGTCTACAGGAAGTGAGTGTTTTCCTTAATACTGGGTCTGAAGATAAGCAGTACTTTTGGGGACGACAGTGCTATGTTGATGTAACGAGGTTCATACTTAGGGTAAGGGTTGTCTACTACGTTTGGAAGAGTATGGAAGGCTCTAGAACCTCATCGAAGGGTCTAAGTAGTTCAACACATCCGGAAGGGTCCGGAACATTGGAGGGTATTCTGGGGAATTCTCACATGTCCTAGATACACTAGGAATGTTGATACCTAGATTCAGTTGGAAAGTAGGATGTCCTATGTACAGTAGGGAAGTAGTGGTCCTAGATGTAGTAGGAAAGGTTAGAATATCTAACATATTAGGAAGGATGATTTATATAAATATCTGAGTTTTCAGTTGTAAATCAACCAACCCCGTAGAGAGAGATAGAGAGATTAATATAAGTGTTGTATTCAGTTTCTCTCAAAAGGTAATAAAACTCAACTCAAAACTTGTGCTTTTCTTACTGTTTTATTCAAGCTTTCGTTGCTTACTTAGCTATTACTAGGGAAGGGTTTAGCCTTGAGTGGCATCCAGGGGTGAAAGTTAGTGGGCAGTGTGGCAAAGACTAAAGGAATTAGTCAGCACGTGACATATAGATGTCTATATGAACCTTTAGTCAACATGACAAGCAACCATGGCCTACATTCGACTCCCTAGATGGAAAAGGCTACAGAAAGCTAGATTCCCGCGAATAAAATTTATACAAGCATAGATTAGTTATCATATAGCACGTCGTATGTAATAGCACACTTATGCATGAGGTCACCAACAATCCTAGCCAAGGTTCTAAGAGGAAACTAGAATTAAGGCTTATTGTCACGTGCTGACTGTTTGCCTCTCGCAAAGCTAGTCAACCCCGTGCGCCACTTGCTCACATTCCTTCGCGGACAAGTCAGGCTTCCCTTTTGACACACTCTTGGTGCCACTTAGCTCACTCCGCGAGCTAGGATCCCACTTAGCAAGACACGTCCCTTGTGTCTAGCTCCCAGTATTCGTCCCAGACGAATGAATTGGGCGTTGGACAAGTCACGTTAGTCCTTGACACTCAAATCCCCAAGTAGCAACCCCTTGTGCTCAAGTTATCCCCACACACTCACCCTCTCTAAGTTATGTGGAAGATGGTTGTTTGAAGTAACACAATGAAACACACAATGTGGAGGGAATTAGTCTTGTATTAACTCTCTAAGAATGCCCACTTGCTTTCAATGTGAATATTGTGCTCCTCCAAGTTGTTATGTACAAATGCCTCTAGTGCCTATTTATAGGCAACCATCTTACAACTCCTCTAAATCTAGAAAGCTCCTAACCTCCTAAATGGAGGTTCTAGACACTTACTTCCTAGACCCTTCTAGAAATACATACTCCTATGTACACACAAGAATTACCTAGATCATTCTACTATGTACATGAATACCCATGAGTCCTAGATAGGTCTAACCCAGAAACCTCCACCCACCTAGAGAACTCTAGAGACATCCCTCTAGAATCCTCATGACAACACTAGGCTAATCTAGAACACCTAGAGTTACCACTCTAGAATATTTTAGCACCATGCTCTATATTGTTCCGGAACCTTCCGGAACCCCCGGACAACTCTAGACCTTTCAACGAGGTTCTAGAGCCTTCCATACTCTTCCAACATAGTAGACAGCCTCTATGCCAAATTTGAGCCCATTCGGAGAATTTAGCATTGTCGCCCAAAAGTACTGCTCATGTGCATACCCAGTATCACCTTGCAGCACCAACTTTCCTTAGAACTGCCTACTATAATGGGAGGTGCTGCCTGGGAGCCCACAAGCAGCTCCCCTTGGGGCCCTTTTGCCCTTGTATAAGGACTGTGGAGGGAAAATGGGCGTCCGTGACATTAGGGTGTCTAAAAGTACCATGACTAGGGTGGCATCAAACATCCACACCATAATTTAGTTGTGATCTAAATGGGACACGCACTATAATCATATAGGTCAGATGATTCTCGCGTCATGTTGGGATGGACTTCATGAAGGAACACCTTGGTGGTCACCTCCATCCTTAACATCGGTCCCCCGGGGGTATCTCAGTATAAACTACATTAGAGACGTGTATCCTAAAGCAAGACCTCACGTGGGAATTACATGCATTATGGCTAGCAATAGAATTCGATATTATAATGTGAATATATGAGACTTTTCGAGTTTTGTCCACTCTCCTTTAAAAAAAGGAATATCCCCAGTGAACGCGCCAAACTATTGACACGGGGGTTTGGGGGCCTACGTGCCCTTTTACAGGACATTGAATGTCTTGTTTAGTTTGTTTGCATATATTCAGTATGCGTGGCTTGGGGGTGAGTCTAGAATCTCCAAACCCCAGTAGCGAAGTCGCCACCGTCCTCCTTTAGAGAGCTAACAGAACCTCATTAGGTCATAGCCCAATGGCAAAATGACAGCCATGGAAAAGAAGGTCCCATATCTCTGGATTCGGGGCCGAGATTAAGGACAACAGTAGGTCATAGTGTCCTCCCTGCGTATCGGCTTCTAGTTGTTCTCATATGTAATTTCACATCAAATACAACTTAATGCAATCATATTTCCGGTTTAGACCTACAAACACGTATTAAATAAGGCTAGGCGGGTTTTAGTTAATCCATACATAATTCCGTTTTATCAAGCATGGGTATTTCTTTAGGATTAGATTGATTTTAATCTTTGATTTCTCAACATGCCTTTTTAGGTCTTGAAAACTAACATGGATTCTACTTGATTCGAAAGCATTAAACATTTACCATAGATCACATAAACCCTAAAACAAGTTTCTATTCAAGGTGATTTTATTTAAGAGTCGAATCACAATTAGTCAATGTTTCATGAAATCAATTATCAACTGTCGATTATCAATAAGCTAAAATCACGTAATTATGTAATTTAACTTCTTTGAAACCTCAAATTGATGATTTCGGTAATGTCGCCTCATTATAGTACCTTTCGTGCAAGTCGACGACCCTTTAGTTTCAAGAGCTTGAAGAATAATAACAATATTTGTGTTTTTTGTAAGGTTTCTGAAAATTGCACGAAAACCTAGAGATTTTTTTTGAGAGAGAAAATGGCGAGTTAGAGAGGAGAGATATGATTTGAGAAAAATGGTAAATTGGTTTGATTGTTGTTCCTGAATTAAATTGGTTATGAATGAAGGTCGAAAGAGGGGGTATATAAAGTTTTGAGTGACGTCATCGAGCGCCAGGGCGTCGGAAGAGCGCTAGGACGCCTAGAAGTGAGTCCTGGGCTCACTGACTGATGTGGCAATGTGCCCTTGGGCACCTGGAGCAGGATGGGCGTCTGGACTCTCCCTACACGATGATGCTCAAGGTCCTGATTTTCCATTTGCGCAGAATATCTCCTGTGCTTCCTCATTTCATATATTTTTTTTCCATAAATCTAAGTATTTCGATGTATTAAAAGATATTGAAATTTACTTCCATTACACATTTATACGCTCCATTACCTAGAGTTTCCATAAACCAAACAAACCTTTTTAGAAGGTTCGTCGAATCCGGTCGAAATTAATTAATTTTATTTTCCGAAAATGAATTTAAAATAATGAAATAAAAGTAAATTGAAATATAAAATGAAAATAAAAAAATCATCTAAGAGTATTTCAATCGTTATTTCATCATCGGTTAACCCCTATCGACAATGATTTTATTTATTTAATTATTTTCAAGCACTCAATTTTCGACGTGTTACACAATAACCATTAACGGTTAGATGAGACCAAAAATAGGTGTCTACAATACCGGTAGTTATTTTAGAACTCGGTACTGGACCCACTGCAATCCGGACCAGGTCTATTTTTGGAGTCGGTACCGACATAGTTCAATTGAAATCAGTTCTTTACTCGCCAGGTCTAAATAGAGACTGCATCAGTAGCAGATACCAACCAGTGCTGAGCCGAAATAATAGCTATAAATTTTTTTGAACATGACATTATCTTAAGTCCTTGTAATATTTCCCCTTCAAAAATTGTTTCGCACATTTGTAATTAGGTTTGTCACCTGCTATAATGATTGTACTTTTCTTATAAAATAATATAATTTAAAAAAATAGTATTAAGATATCTATGATTGTATTTTAGTTAAAATGAAAATATCATGATAGAATGTATAGTGTTTGGGTACCCAAGTAACTGTACTTGGGCCCAAGAGAATTCGAATGGACCAAGCCCAATTGAGTAAATACAAACAAAACAATTTATATAAAATACAAAGGCCAGGCCCAACCAAACGTATAGACAGCCCATACATTGTGCAAATTATACAGAGCGGCCTAAGGGCCAAACAGCAAGCCCACTACATGGCCTTTCGGCCTTCGACATTTTTTGCCAGTGTTATCAAACCTCTAAAAAAAATCTGACATTTGTCGATAAATACCTCATTTATGACACTCTTACAGTATTCAATTCTAGGCTATTGAGTTTTATTCTCTCAAGCTAATACATTCTAGACTTGACTTTACACATTGGCTTACTTTATTCTCTCAATTTAATCCAAATCTGACATTTTTCTTAATACTCTCACAAGTCAAGGGTATAACATTACATCATTATGCCTTTTGGATTGAAGAATGCGGGGACATATCAACGTATGTTGATCATGTATTCACCGACCAAACAGGACTAAACATGGAAGTATATGTTGACTATTCTATCGTCAAGAGCAAGAGTGGTGGTGAACACATCGTCGATTTGCGAAGACATTTC
>PYUH01000535.1:749343-792451 GCA_016808085.1 Suaeda aralocaspica
GGTCAAGGAGGGGATGAAGCAAGATCCATTGGCCAAGTCACTAATGGAGATGGCCATGGAAGGGAAGACGCGACGGTTTTGGGTTGAAGATGGGGTTCTCTATACCACCGGTCGTCGTATGTATGTGCCTAAGTGGGATAATCTTAGGCAGGACATCATGAAGCAGTGTCATGATTCAATGTGGGCCGAACATCCAGGCATGCAACGGACTCTAGCTCTATTAGAGGAGTCATATTACTGGCCACATATGAGGGATGACATTGAGGCCTATGTGAAGACTTGTCTTGTGTGCCAACAAGACAAGATTGAACAACAAGTTCCAACTGGGCCCTTGGAACCATTGCCCACACCGGAGAAGCCATGGGAGAGTGTGTCAATGGACTTCATATCAGCCTTACCCAAGACTGATGGGTGTGGCTCGATCATGGTTGTTGTAGATCGCTTCCCAAAGTATGGGACATTTATCGCAGCACCTAGGGATTGCACAGCCGAGCAAGCCGCCAAGTTATTCTTAAGTAACGTCGTGAAATATTGGGGACTTCCTCGGACTATCATTAGCGATCGGGATCCAAGGTTCACTGCAAAGTTCTGGACAGAGTTGTTCAAGCTGTTGGGGTCAAGCCTTCACTTCTCAACAAGCTTTCATCCACAAACTGATGGGCAAACGGAGAGGGTGAACGCCTTGTTGGAACTCTACTTGAGGCACTTTGTGAGTGCCAACCAAAAGAATTGGGAAAGGTTGATTGATGTTGCTCAATTCTCCTACAACTTGCAGCGGTTAGAGTCGACACAACAAAGCCCTTTGGAGATCGTTATGGGTCTACAACCCTTGACACCACAATCAGTTGTTGCGACAGGCTACAAGGGTAGTAGTCCCGCTGCATATCGGGTTGCAAGGGAGCGGGATCAACAAATGGATATAACAAAAACCTACTTGAGCAAAGCCACAAAGAACATGAAGAAATAAGTAGACAAACATCAAAGTCCGGTCGAGTATCAAGTAGGGGACTTAGTTATGGTTAAGTTGCTCCCACAACAATTCAAAGCATGCCGGAAATTCACAAGGGTTTGGTGCGCAAATATGAAGGACCGTTTCCAATCCTAGGAAAGGTTGGAAAGGTATCTTACAAAGTGGACTTACCAGCCAAGCTGAAGATACATCCGGTGTTCCATGGAGGATCCAACGAGGGGCGAGTCACAACGAGCTCCCACGGCTGTCGTGACATCGTTTGAACGGGACATCGAGTCGATTGAAGCGACAAGGGTGGTCCGTCACAGGGGTGTTCCAAGCTACAAAGAGTACTATGTTCATTAGAAGGGACTCCCGGAAAGCGAGGCAACATGGGAGAAAGAAGATGACTTGTGCCAATTCCGGGATAAGATCGAGGCATTTGACTCGCATCCTTGACGGGGTCGTCAAGGGCTTTGGTGGGGGAGCATGTCACGAGTGACCCAATGACCCACCGATTGCCTTGGAACGAGGGCATAGGGATGCCAAGGGGAGCCGCCCAGGTGTTATGCGAGCAACACTCATCTCCCTATAGTAGGCAGTCTACAGGAAATAAAAGTGCTGCAGGATAATACTGGATATGCAGATAAGCAGTACTTTTGGGGACGGCAGTGCTATATTTCTGTAACGAGGTTCATACTTGGTGTAAAGGTTTTCTACTACGTTGGAAGAGTATGGAAGGCTCTAGAACCTCATTGTAAGGACTAGAGTAATAGAGTACATTCCGAAAGGGTTCGGAACATTGTAGGATATTCTAGGGTATTCTCATATGTCCTAGATATAGTAGGAAAGTAGGATGTCCTAGATATAGTAGGAAAGTACGATGTCCTAGATGTAGTAGGAAGGTTAGAGTATCCTGGTTATAGTAGTACGGGTGATGTATATAAATACCCGAGGCATTCAGTTGTACATTCAACCACCCACAGAGAGAGAGAGAGAGAGAATAACAATAAGCATTGTATTCAGTTTCTCTCAAGAAATAAAACTCATACTCATAAACTTGTGCTTTCTTACTCTCTTATTCAAGCTTTTGTTGCATTACTTAGCTATATACTAGGAAAGGGTTTAGCCTTGAGTAGCATCCAGGGGTGGAAGTTAGTGGGCAGTGTGGCTAAGACTAAGGGGAATTAGTCAGCACGTGACAACGTGCTATGGACCTCCACAACACCCCCCACGATTGTACACAGCCCCTAAACACCAATTAGGATTACTCTTATGGCCTCTTATAGAGAGGGGAAAAAGCGCCTTATATGCAATCATCTAAGGCCATCTTGCCATCCCTCATATGACCTTTTCACCCTGAATCCTTTGGTCAGGGTCCCTATTTTACCTTACGGGCCCCCCGTTCGATTTTCGGATTTTTTTTCCCAGGACCCCTGAACCTCAAAAAACAATTAGTAATGATAGCCTTTGTGTCAGGCCGCCGGAGGGGCCGTCCTGGGCCCCTTCACTTTTTCGCCCTGTTTTTTTTTACCACGTGTTATAGACCTCCACAGCAACCCCACGAGCATTTTCGGCCCCTAAACACCTCTTAGGATCCCTCTTATGGCCTCTTCCTAAGAGGGGAAAAACTGCCTTATATGCAATCATCTAAGGCCTTCTTATCATCCTTTATATGACCTTTTAACCCTTAATCCTTTGGTCAAGGTTCCCATTTTTACCTTACGGGTACCCTAGTTAGTTTTCGAGATTTTTTTTTCCAATCCTTTGGCCGGAGGGGCCGTCACTTTTTTGCCCCTTTTTTTTACCACGTTCTATGGACCTGCACAGCACCCCCCACGATTGTTTTTGGCCCCTAAACACCTCTTAGGATCCCTCTTATAGCCTCTTCTACAGAGGGGAAAAATAACCTTATATGCAATCGTCTAAGGCCTTCTTATCATCCCTCATATGACCTTTTCACCTTGAATCAATTGGTATGGGTTCCTTTTTCCACCTTACTAGCACCCCAGTCAATTTCGGGGACTTTTTTTTCCAGCACCCCTGAACCCCAAAAAACAGTTAATAATAATAGCCTTTGTTCCAGGCCCCCGGAGGGGCCATCTCAGCCTTTGTCACTTTTTCGCCCCGTTTTTTTATTACATGCTATGGACCTCCACACCGCCCCGGACGATCGTTTTTGGCCCCTAAACACCTCTTAAGCGCTCTTTCATAGAGGGGAAAAACATCCTTATATGCAATCGTTTAACTACTTCTTATCACCCCTCATATGACTATTTCACCCCGAATCCTTTGGTTTGGAATCCTATATTACCTTACGGGCACCCCGCTCGATTTTCGTTTTTTTCCGGGACCCCTGAACCCCAAAAAATAGTGAATAATAACAGCCTTTGATTCAGGCCCCGGGAGGGGCCGTCTCGGGCGCCGTCACTTTTTCGCCCTATTTTCTTACCACGTGCTACGAACCTCCAAAGCACCCCCCAACGATCGTTTTCGGTCCCTAAACACCTCTTAGGATCCCTCTTATAGCCACTTCTAGAGAGGGGAAAAACAGGCTTATATGCAATCATCTAAGGACTTCTTATCATCCCTCATATGACCTTTTCACCCCGAATCCTTTGGTCTGGGTTCCTATTTTTACCTTACGTGCACCCCGGTTGATTTTCAGGTTTTTTTTCTTGGACCCCTGAATCCCAAAAAACAGTGAACAAATAGCCTTTGTTTTAGGCCCCCGGAGGAACCGTCCCGGGTGATGTGAATTTGATTGCAAGTGAGATATGCTAAAATATTGGAGGATAGATACTTGAAGGTTTCTTGATTAAAATATTGGATCTTGAAGCATTTCTTGAAATTTCTTGAAGAATCTTGAAAATTGCGCAAAAACGAGCAATCTTGTGGCGGAAATTTCAACGATTTTTGGCAATCTTGGGCATCAAGTTAACTCGTCATTTTTAGTGTAAATTCTGATGATTATCTTGTTTATTAATTATTTAGTTAAGTTGTTAGGATATTTTCTTCATTAGATAAGTTGTTAGAGTTTGTTAAGCAAGATGAGGTCAAGATGCAGTGATGATGTAGCATTCTTATCTTGTGAGTCATCTTTCAGTCTTGTATGCTGAATTTCAACTTGTTTTGTGCATGAATTAGGAGTCTAGAGTTTTAGAAAGTTGTTAGGACTTAGTCTTAGGTTATTATATAAATAGCTTGAGGATTCCTTGTAAAATACATATGTTTTACACATCGAATTTTCAATACAATAATTTCCGAAAATTTGCGCAAGCTTTGTGAGTAAATTTGATCGAATTTTTTCTTCATAAATTTGTGAGTCAAGACTGATAAACAAATTTAGGTCCTAGTTAATTAATTACAAGAGGGTGTTGATTAATTGGTCTTCAATTAAATTAATCTAGGTGTGGAGATTTAATTGACAAACACGTGAGTTTGAGTGATATTGGAGAGTACCACTTAAAATCCACATCAATTTGGTATCAGATTTCAAGGGTTTTTTGATCCATCATGGGGGAATCAAATTTGACACAATTGATTCAAGACATGATGACTAAACTAGAGGCTATGGACGTGAGACAAAAGCAGGATAATGTCCGCATTGATGTTTTGGCTCGTGAATTACAACGAAAGTTTGATCCTCAATCTGTGCACTATTTTCGTGGTGGTGATGATGATGATGATGAAGGTTCTCACTCGTCTTCTTCTTCTGACTCCCATAAAAACCGTCCCAAAAGCAGGCCAAAGTTTGATGATCGTGGCATTAAACTTGATTACTTCACGGGCCAAGGTTCCCCAGATGACTATCTTGAATGGAAAAGACAAGTGGAGAAGATTGCTGAATATAAAAGTTTTGATGATAAAAGAACCTTTAAAGTTGCTTACATCAGACTAACTAAGAATGCAGGATTGTGGTAAGAGGGTATTAAAGCCAAGAGAAAACGCCAAAAAAAAGCCTAAATTGTTTTTTCTGGTAAAATGTAAGCAATTTTATTACCAATAAGAGATAAATTACAACCTATAACTTAGGCGAAACTGACTCAGTTTTGCACTAAGAATTCCAAAAAAGCACATCTATACAACCACAACTATCCAAACCAAAGAAAAGAACAAAACAGGCAAAAACTAGACTTACTTAGTCAGTTTTTCCAAAAGTAGACCATAAAACCTCAGTTGTACAAAACACAAACATCCTGATCTATACATAGGAAACAAACAACAGCCAAAAAATATCACTACAAAAAAAACACGTTTTAGGGACGGATTGAATCTGTCTCTGCTTCTTCAAATTCCGTCGCTATATAGGGTTAGCGACGGAAGTAGTGACGGATCAACACTGTTCCTAAAAACTTCGTCACTAATTTAAAGTAGAGACGGATTACAAAAAATCCGTCTCTAAATTCCATTACTACATTAGAGGCGTATTTAGGGATGTATTTCAGAAATCCGTCCCTAAATTTAATGACTAATTTTATTTTCATTTTTAAAAAAAAATTTATTTTTACTAAATAAATTGAAGCTGCTGACCAGATTCGAACATGTGACCTCAAAGTCACAAAGTGACACTCTTACCAACTTCACCACCATACAACTTATGTTATTTTATATACAAAATTAATATATTAACTATAAGAAATTTAGGGACGGATTTTTGAAATCCGTCACTACTTTAATATGGTTGAATATAGTAGAGACGGAATTAGAAATCCGTTGCTAATAATCCATTGCTATATCGACATTTTTTTTGTAGTGTATGTCCAAGTTGCTTCCCACCATCAAACCAACCAAACAAAACCAACAAGGCCTCCACACAGCAACACCAAAGCAGCAACACAGTTAAAGACCACTCATTTCAGCAATCAGTGTGCAGACTGCACACTCACTTCAATCATCAACAAAGCAACATCAAAGCAACTGCCTTGCATTACTTCCTGCAGCCTAAGCAACCATAGCCATGCTCAAACTACATAGCCAAAACTGCAGACAGCAGAAACAAAGAAAAAACCACAACTGCACAAACAGAAACTGCAGGACAGAACTGCAGAAACACAAGTCAAACTCTGCACCTCAGTGCGAAACCTGCACACAGAGATGTCAGTCTCAAGCAAAGAAGTAGGAGCCAAGACTCAGCAACCAAAGACTGCAGTAATCCTGCAGACTGAGCACCCAAAGCTGACCTGCCAAACCAACCGGAGACAGCAAACCAGATAACAAACTGCAGCCACCCAGACAGCATAGGGCAAGACAGACTGGAATCAAACAGGTCCCACCACACCACAGCAAACCACCACATCACAAGCAAGCACAATTTGCACAAAACCCTGCACGTTAAATAGTTGACCAGCATCTGCAGGAGCAGGCTGCACAGGCACTGCAGCAAACTGTGAACCCAAACACCACAACTACCAGCAGCCTAAGAAACCACAGCACCACACCACAGCACCACATCAGGTCCCAACCACTACCCCAACACAGTCACCACAAAAAACTCACAACTGCAGGACCTAAACTGCATAGCCAAAAACAAAAGCACTACTGAACAGGACTGCAGAAATAAAACTGCCCCCAACCGGCAAACCCAAAGAGCCAAGCAAGCAGAACACAACTTCAAGCCAAAACCACACCCTGCACTACTTCCTGTAGCCTAAGCAACCACAGCACCACAAGCACACCCCAAACACCATCCCAACACAGCCACCAATTAAAACTCACAACTGCAGGACCTAAACTATAAGCAGACCTGCAGAATCAGAAAGCAAAAAGAACCACAGCTACATGTCACGAGTGACACAATGACCCACACATTACATTGAAACGAGGGCATAGAGATCCCCAAGGGGAGCCGCTCATGGGTCGTGTGAGCAACACTTATCTCCCTGTAGTAGGCAGTCTACAGGTATAGATAGTGCTGCAGGTTAATACTTGATGTGCAGATAAGCACTACTCTTGAGGACAACAATGCTATATTTCTCTAACGAGGTTCAAACTCGGTGGTCCACCGTTTTTAGGCCCAATGAACCTCATGGTGGTGTTAGATTTTGAAGATGAGGCCTAGAAACGTCCAGAATGCTCAAGGAGGCTCAGGAAACATCCGGAAGCTTCTAGGACTTCCTAGAGAAGCCTTGTACATACTTTGGAGTATTTTAATATTGTAGAATCCTCTAGAAAGGTAGTACATATTATTATTTTATTCTTTGTGTAGAACTCTCTAGAGTGGAGTAGTTTCTAGATTCAATTGGGAGCCCTATAAATAGGGGGCTTTTCCCTCATTTTTTGGATCATCAAACACTTTAACTTTCAAGCAATATACAAGCAACTTCTCTCACTACTTTCTCTCTCTAGCTTTGTTTCCTTTCTTGCTTGTGTTTTATAATCCTTTCTCCTCCTTAGCTATGCAACATCTACACTTAGCTTTGCTAAGTGCCTTTGGGGGCCTTGACTAGTAGTCTAACGGGTGGTGACTCTAGTAGGCAGCGTGCAAGAGACTAGGGAAAATAGTCAGCACGTGACAAGTGGTATCAGAGCAACGTCGATCGTAGGGGCGGTCTGTTGCGTTGGTGAGCTAATTGTTGTTGTTCAAGGTTAAGATCGGAGGTAGGATGGCACAACAAAAGGAAAGTGGCATGGAATCCGTCTTGGAGGAAGAACTCCAAGATCCCAACACTAGCAAGAAGACCAAACGATCGAAGGCCATTGATGAAAGGGTGGCCAAGGTTGAGTTGGCTATCGCGGATCATCAGGATAGTCTTCAGGAGGTCGAGGAGAACGTAGGGGGCATCCTTGGAAGGGTAGATACCCTTGAGGCAGACGTCGAAGGGCTTGAGACTAGGGTCCATGAGCTTGAGTCGGGGGCGACGGACGTAAAGGGTGAGACTCAAGCCCTTCGTCAATCAGGTGCTGAGGCAATTCGTGGGAGGTTGCCAAGTTCCAAGAATCTCTCATGGGAGAGATCAACCGATGAAAGAGAAGATCGAGTTACTTCAAGCTGATGTAGTGTTGTGCAAGTCGGCATTGGCAGGGGGTGCCACGGTTCGGGAGGGTCCTAAGCTGAAGGTTCCCGAACCACCAAAGTACAACGGGAAGCGTGATGCTAGGGAGTTTGACAACTTCGTGTGGAGCATCGAGAAGTACTTCGGCGCGATGCGTCTAGAGGATGATGCATCCAAGATCAGCACCGCTACTATGTATTTGGGGGATGATGCCATCCTTTGGTGGAGAAGGCGGGAGTCCGACATCACAAAGGGACTCGTCTCGCTTAGCACCTGGGACGAGTTCAAGNACACCTGGGACAAGTTCAAGGCAGATCTCAAGAAGCAATTCTATCCGGAGGATGCGGAAGAGATTGCTATGAAGAAGTTGCGTGGGTTGAAGCACACGGGCTCGATCAAGGAGTATATCAAGCAATACACTTCACTCATGCTGGAGGTAAGCGAGATGTCGGAGAGGACTCAACTTCTCTATTTTATGGATGGACTGCAGCGATGGGCGGAACAAGAGCTGAAGCGACGCAACGTCCAAACTCTTGCCGATGCCATCGCCGTTGCGGAGTCTTTGTTCGAGTATAAGCAAGACTCGAAGAAGGAGAAAGGCAACAGGAGTAGCGGGAACAAGGGGAAAGGTGGGGGAGCCAAGCCCACCGAGCGCAGCCATAGTGGTGGTAAGTCATTTGAGAAGAAGGACAAAGGCAAGGACAGGTCCTATTCCTCGGACAATAAAACAAAGCATCGGGATTGCTTCTTGTGCGGGGGCGCACATTGGGCGAGGGAGTGCCCACAACGTCAGAAGCTGAACGCTTTAATTTCTAGCTCACCCGGGGAGTCATCGGCGGATGAGGCACACATAGGGACGTTGCGCCTACTTAATAGCGTCAAGGCTACGGTGGAAACTCCTAAGAGGGAGAGCAATGTGGCTAAGGTAAGCACACTACCTCGGAAGAAGTCTTACCTTTTGTTTGTTGAAGCTAACATGAATGGCAAGGGTTCCAAGGCACTCGTCGACACGGGTGCTACTCACAACTTTGTGACGCTTGGGGAAGCCACAAGGTTGGGCCTTAAGTTCACCAAGAGGGCAGGATCTTTGAAGACAGTGAACACATGTCTAGCACCTATCCATGGCGTAGCTCGTGGAGTCCCTCTTTGTTTGGGAGAATGGAAGGGGACTATTGATCTCACTATCGTCGACATGGACGACTTTAACTTGGTGCTGGGTCTCGAGTTCATGGACTCAGTGAGGCCTTTTGCTTTCGAAGAGGACGGAACAATGACGATCAGAAGGAATCAAAGAGGATGGTCCGTCCCCATCACTAGGGAAGAAGTGGAAGCCAAGATGCTATCAGCCATGCAGCTAGACAAGGGTCTCAAGAAGGGGCAAGCAACATTCTTGGCAGCAATGGTGGATGAGGAAGCTCGGACGCAGCAGGAGATTCCCCACAAGATCTCTGGAGTACTAAGGGAGTTCGAAGATGTCATGCCTCCGGAGCTTCCCAAGAGACTTCCTCCTAGAAGGGAAGTTGATCATGTGATCGAGCTGGAGCAAGGGGCTAGGCCTCCAGCCATGGCACCATATAGGATGGCACCACCAGAACTTGAAGAACTAAGGAAGCAACTCAAGGAGCTGCTGGACGCGGGGTTCATCAGGCCATCCAAAGCACCATATGGAGCACCTGTGCTTTTCCAACGCAAGCATGATGGGAGCTTGCGAATGTGCATAGACTATCGGGCTCTCAACAAGCTCACGGTGAAGAACAAGTATCCGATCCCGTTAGTCGCCGATCTTTTTGATCGTCTTGGTCAAGCCAAGTACTTTTCCAAACTTGATCTTCGCTCGGGGTATTGGCAAGTGCGCATAGCTGAAGGAGATGAGCCAAAAACGGCATGCGTCACGAGGTATGGGTCTTATGAATTCTTGGTGATGCCTTTTGGCCTCACCAATGCCCCGGCTACTTTTTGCACCTTAATGAATAAGATTTTCCGGCCTTTTCTTGATAATTTTGTAGTCGTCTATCTCGACGATATCGTCGTGTATAGCGACAACTTACAAGACCATGTGGAGCATTTAAGACAGGTATTCCAGGTCTTGCGGGAGAACGAGCTATATGTGAAGAAGGAGAAGTGCTCGTTTGGACAAGAGGAGGTGTCCTTCTTGGGGCACCACATCAAAGCCGGAAAAATCATGATGGAGCATGACAAGGTGCAAGCAATCAAAGAGTGGGGAGAGCCTAAGAATGTATCGGAGTTGCGCTCTTTCCTTGGACTTGCAAACTATTACCGGCGGTTTATTAAGAGCTACTCAGCAAGGACGGCACCATTAACCGACCTATTGAAGAAGAAGGTGCAATGGAGTTGGAGCAGCAAGTGTCAAGAAGCCTTCGATGATTTGAAGGGTGCAGTCACTGAAGAACCTGTGTTGGCGCTGCCAGATTACTCCAAGCCATTTGAGCTGCACACCGATGCCTCTGACTTTGCCATTGGAGGGGTGCTCATGCAAGAAGGGCATCCAGTTGCCTACGAGTCGCGCAAGCTCAACGATACCGAAAGGAGATATCCTGTGCATGATAAAGAGATGACGGCCATCATTCATTGCTTGCGGATCTGGAGGCACTACCTGCTTGGGAGTCGATTCATCATCTACACCGACAATGTGGCAACAAGCTACTTCCAAAATCAGAAGAAGATCAGCCCCAAGCAAGCTCGTTGGCAAGACTTCCTAGCGGAGTTCGACTATACAATGGAGTACAAGCCAGGCAAGGTTAATGTTGTTGCTGATGCTCTTAGCCGCAAGGCTATGCTCGCTAGCGTGAGCAGTATTGCTAGCAACCTCCTTGATAGGATCAAGGATGGGTTGGGACAAGATCCTATGGCCAAGGGGCTCATGGACTTGGCAAAAGAAGGGAAGACCCGACGGTTCTGGGTAGAGGATGAGTTGCTCTACACCGTCGGACGACGAATCTTTGTGCCGAAGTGGGACAATCTTAGGCGTGATGTGCTCAAAGAGTGCCATGATTCCATGTGGGCTGGACATCCGGGTATGCAACGTACTTTGGCACTCTTGGAAGGAACCTACTATTGGCCCCATATGAGGGATGATGTGGAGGCCCACGTAAAGACTTGTCTTGTGTGTCAGCAAGACAAGATTGAGCAACGTGTGCCGGCTGGGCTATTGGAACCATTGCCCATACCCGAGAAGCCTTGGGAGAGTGTATCTATGGATTTCATCTCCGCCCTACCCAAATCAGATGGGTATGGCTCTATCATGGTGGTAGTCGATCGCTTCTCCAAGTATGGGACATTCATACCGGCACCCAAGGATTGCACTGCCGAGCAAGCAGCCAAGTTGTTCTTCAAGAACGTGGTAAAGTATTGGGGCTTGCCAAGGAGTATCATCAGTGATCGGGACCCAAGGTTCACAGCAAAGTTTTGGACGGAGCTTTTCAAGTTACTTGGGTCCGGGCTACATTTTTCAACAAGCTTTCACCCACAAACTGATGGGCAGACCGAGAGAGTGAATGCCTTGTTGGAGCTCTACTTGAGGCACATTGTTAGTGCCAACCAGCGAGATTGGGCCAAGTTGATGGATGTTGCCCAATTCTCCTTCAATTTGCAGCGGTCTGAGGCTACGGGCAAAAGTGCTTTTGAGTTAGTCATGGGCCAACAACCCTTGACACCACAAGGGATAGCATCAGGCTACACAGGTAGCAGTCCCGCTGCATACAAGCTAGCACGAGGGTGGCACGAGCAACTCGATGTATCGAGGGCCTACTTGGATAAAGCGGCCAAGAAGATGAAAAAGTGGGCGGATAAGCATAGGCGCCCATTGGAGTTCCAAGTTGGAGACATGGTCATGGTCAAGTTGCTGCCACAACAATTCAAGGTTTTCCGGAAGGTGCACAAAGGCCTTGTGCGGAAGTACGAGGGTCCATTCCCGGTCATTAAGAAGGTCGGGAAAGTTTCTTACAAGCTTGAGTTGCCTCCCAAGCTTAAAATTCATCCGGTGTTCCACATCAGCATGCTCAAGCCCTATCATGCCGATCAAGAAGATCCAACGAGGAACGAGTCACAACGTGCACCCACAGCTGTTGTGACATCTTTTGAGAGGGACATCGAGAATATTGAGGCTAAGAGAGCCAGAAGAAGGAGGGGCGTGCCAAGCTACAATGAGTATCTTGTCCGTTGGAGAGGCCTTCCAGATAGCGAAGCATCATGGGAGAAAGAGGAAGATTTATGGCAATTCCGGGACAAGATCGAGGCCTTTGAGTCACAGCCTTGACGGGGTCGTCAAGGGCTTTGGTGGGGGAGCATGTCACGAGTGACACAATGACCCACACATTACATTGAAACGAGGGCATAGAGATCCCCAAGGGGAGCCGCTCATGGGTCGTGTGAGCAACACTTATCTCCCTGTAGTAGGCAGTCTACAGGTATAGATAGTGCTGCAGGTTAATACTTGATGTGCAGATAAGCACTACTCTTGAGGACAACAATGCTATATTTCTCTAACGAGGTTCAAACTCGGTGGTCCACCGTTTTTAGGCCCAATGAACCTCATGGTGGTGTTAGATTTTGAAGATGAGGCCTAGAAACGTCCAGAATGCTCAAGGAGGCTCGGGAAACATCCGGAAGCTTCTAGGACTTCCTAGAGAAGCCTTGTACATACTTTAGAGTATTTTAATATTGTAGAATCCTCTAGAAAGGTAGTACATATTATTTTATTCTTTGTGTAGAACTCTCTAGAGTGGAGTAGTTTCTAGACTCAATTGGGAGCCCTATAAATAGGGGGCTTTTCCCTCATTTTTTGGATCATCAAACACTTTAACTTTCAAGCAATATACAAGCAACTTCTCTCTCTACTTTCTCTCTCTAGCTTTGTTTCCTTTCTTGCTTGTGTTTTATAATCCTTTCTCCTCCTTAGCTAAGCAACATCTACACTTAGCTTTGCTAAGTGCCTTTGGGGGCCTTGACTAGTAGTCTAACGGGTGGTGACTCTAGTAGGCAGCGTGCAAGAGACTAGGGAAAATAGTCAGCACGTGACATACAGCAACAAATCTGCAGGGCAAAACTGCAGAAGCAAAAGCCTGCTGAACCAAAAACTGCAAACCCAAAAGCAACAAGCAAGCAGGCAACAGCAACACAAACTGCAGACCAGAATTCACAGAACGGAATAGGGCAGAGCCAGCAACTGAAGAACAGTAGAACTAAATTAAGCCTGCAGCAGGATATACACCCAATGCTTCTCAAAAGCTTTCCATCCTTGCTGGCTCAACCCCTGAATCCTTCCCTTAACTGCTTTCCTGACATCTAGACAGACAACATGACTGTCCCAATGAGCAATACCCGAGACAACCTTGTTTCTATGCCTCCACACACAATTAACCAAAGCAGCCATGCAGCAGTAAGTAATAGCCTGCATCACTTTGCTATGATACTGCAGACCCCAGCTATGCCATAACAGTTGCATCTGCCTTGCAGCCACATTAACATAGCAAGTGTGACTAGCATCACACTTAAAAACACAAATAATTTGCAGTTTCTGCACAATTTCCACACAAAGGACAGCTATTGTCTGAGACAATATGGAACCTGTACAGCTTATCCTTTGTTTTGAGCTTGCCAATCATTGCTAACCAGCAAACAAAGGAATGCTTAGGGATGTTGTACTTCCCCCACACCTAACTAGACCATTCACACCTAACTTCATGCTGATAACTCAGATGATAACCTGCAGCTGCAGAATAAGTATCCCCATTCCACCATCCTTGATCTAAAAGCACCTGTTTCATCTCATCTTTAAGCCTACATACATTTCTCCACCACCAACTTGCCTTACTTGGTGGAGAGTAGTCCCACCACTGCCTTCTCTTAATATAAACATGGTGAACCCATTTTATCCATAGAGCATCAGTTTTAAAAGCAACTTGCCAAACCAGCTTACATTGAACAGCTTTATTCCATAAGACACATTCTCTAATACCCAATCCACCACATCTTTTGGGTTTACAAACTGTACCCCAAGCAACAGGCACCATCTTAGACACACTACTCTTTCCCTCCTATAAGAAAGCTCTACACAATTGAGTGATCTTGTGCAAAACTTTTTTAGGCAATAGGAAAATATCAGCCCAATAGGAATTGGGGCTAAAAGAACAGAGTTCACTAGCACCGCTCTAGCAGCATATGATAAATGCCTGCTAGCCCACTGCCTAATTTTGAGCATGATTTTATCAACAATAGCATCAAAATGTTGCACTGCAATCCTGGAAGAATGCATTGGAATCCCCAAATACTTGAAAGGGAATGACCCCTTCATATACACTGTTAGCTCAAGGATGTCCTCCTGAATATAACCAGGAACACTTCCAAAATAGACAGCTGTTTTTGTTGGATTAGCAGAAAGTCCTGAACTCAAATATAACGTGTTCAAGGCTTCCTGCATTAACCTCACAGAGCTAAAATCACCATAACAGAATAACATCAAGTCATCAGCAAAGATAAGATGATCTAGCTTAATCTCTTCACATATTGAATGAAACTTGAAATCCACATGATCCCCCCCCCCCCCCCCCCTAAAAACCCNCATTCAGGGAAATGGAATAAGTAGTGGAAGTCACACAAGCAATGATCCATTTCACAAATTGAATAGGAAACTTCAGAGCAACTAGCATTTCCTCACTGAATTCCCAAGATAAGGAGTCATAAGCCTTTCTGAGATCAATCTTTATAGTGCACCTCCTCTTCTCATTCTTAGAGGCATATTGATGAAGAATGTATTTTCAAACCAAAACATTATGAATTATAACTCTGCCTTTAACAAATGCAGCCTGAACTTCATCCATCAAATCTGACAACACCTCATTCAACCTATTGCACAACATCTTAGCAATCACCTTATAGAGCACATTACGACAAGCAATTGGCCTGAATTGAGTGACAGAATCAGGGCAATCCACTTTTGGCACCATTGTAAGCACAGTAGCACTCAGCTTTTTTAACAACATTTCAAAAGAAAAGAAATTTAAAACTGCTCTACAAATGTCATCACCAACAATACCCCAAGAAGATTTGAAGAACTTGCTAGAATAACCATCTGGCCCAGGGGATTTATCATCACCAATATCAAACAAAGCTTCCGTTACATCCAAAGCTGTAAATTGCCTACATAATCTGCTCTGTTGATCTGCACTCAAAACAAGACCAGACTCCACAACTGTGAGATCAACACCTTGCCTGTCTCCATTTGCAGTCCCTAACAAACAAACATAATAGTCCAAGAAGGCATTCATAACACCTTCCTGATCATTAACAACATTGCCCAACTGGTCCTTGATTGCATACACCCTATTCCTCACCCTTTGCCTCTTTAAAGAAGCACGAAAGGCAGCAGAGTTTATGTCGCCTTCTTTCAACCAAACAGCTTTAGCTTTTTGTTGGAGAAAGCTTATTCTAGCTTGATGAGTCCTCCTATATGTTTCCCTTGCCAACATCTCATTCTTTAATAGCCACTCCACACTGATGATTCTGCATCAAAACTCGTTGACATTGCTGCAAATAAGTCCAAGCACAATCACCAGTCCTTTCAATGTCATCAAACAACTCTTTGTTAAGAGTTTTCAGCTTTCGCTTCAACAATTTCAACTTCCTAACAACACAATACATAGGGGTACCATCAACATTAACCTACCACCCATCCCTCACAACATCTAGAAAATTAGGGGCTAAGCACCACATATTAAAAAAATTGAAGGGCCTCCTACCACTCACAACACTAGCAAAAAGCTGCAGGACATGAGGATTATGATCTATAAGGCCTTCAGGCAAGATATGGACCACAGAATGAGGAAAAAGGTCCTTGCAAACATCATTAGAAACCAGTCTATCAATCTTAGAACAAACCATATGTTCTGCATTTTGCTTATTCGTCCAAGTATAAAAGCTACCAGTCACACAATGATCAGCAAGGCCACAATGCAACAAACAATCTCTAAAAGGAGTGACCTCAGCCAGAGAAACATGAGAACCAATCCTTTCATTAAGGTTCAAGATATTATTGAAGTCACCCCCACAAACCATGCTCCATGAACATTTCCACTCAAAGACTCCAAAGTAGACCATAAGGCACACCTCGTATCAGCAGTGCTATAATCATACACCACTGTGAAGTAGAACACTTTACTAGTAGCTTTATGAGTAACAAAAACATGAATCCATTGATCTCCAACCTTCTTAACATCCACCATGAAATTACCTTGCCTCCAAACCACCCAAATCCTACCAGAATGACCAAACGCATAATTTGTACAAAAACACCAATCCTCAGCAAAATTAGGAGAATCAGTACCAAAGTTCATAGGTTTCACCTTAGTTTCTAGAAGCCCAAATAGTCCAATACTATGGTGATTCAAAAACCACCTAATATCCTTTTGTTTTTGCTGACTATTTAGGCCCCTAATGTTCCAAAACCCTAGGCTATCCATTGGGTATCCCATTAGGATCCCCAACTTCATGAATTATACCCAAGGCAGAATTAGTCCCCACCCTTACCTCTTCTTGTAGCCCAATTACTTGAGCAGAAACTAGAGTATAGGCAGGTTCAGGCACTTGACACTCAGCAGCTTGAACCTGCAAGTGAGCCTCTTCTGATAAGTGATCCTCCTCTAGCACAGTAGCAGGAGCAATAGAAGATTAAACAGTCTTAGGCACCCATTCCCTCACCATCTTCTTCTGAACCTAATCAACCTTCTTAACTTCTCTATATCAGGGCACTATGAGTGTGCGTGATTATATTTCAGAGTTTGAAAGGTAATCTTTGCTTTGTGATTTGGAGGAACGAGAACATATGAAGATGGCACAGTTTTTGAATGGCTTGAACAAAAATATTGATAAGGAGCTCGATCTGGCTCAATATCATACTTTTGATGATCTCTGATGATTGGCTTTAAAGGTGGAAAAACGTATGAAGGCGGACACCGCACGAAATTTCGTGCCTTTCACTGGTAGATCAAACTATACACCTCCAAATCAAAATGCAAAAGCAAATCAAACACCACAAATAAACCAAGTACCTACAAATCCTAGTTCTTCAGGGGACAAACCAAAAACAGTGGTTTCAAAGGCAGATTATGAAAAACGCATGAGATGTTTGAAATGTAAAGGTTATTGTCACATTGCTTCAGCTTGTACCTCAAAACGCACATTGGCTATGGAACAAGCTAGATTACGGGCAACTAAGGAAGAAATTTACCAGATTGTGGTTACAGATGGTGAGGATATCATTCAAAACCAGAGAGGGGAGGATTCTGATGAAGACACCCTAGAAACTGTGAATCAGCCTCCATTACTACAATGTGGTGAAGCTTTTGTGGTTAGGAGAGCACTACAATTCAGTAGTGGAACCACATACAATGCAGAGAGAAAGTCTATTTCACAGTATCTGCAAGATTGGTCCCTACCTATGCAATTTAATCATTGATAGTGGATCTTGCACAAATGTAGCATCAAAAGATCTAGTAAAGAGGTTGAAATTGACACAAAGATACCATAATAGTCCTTATAAATTGAACCGGCTTGATGATACAAAAGGAATTGAAGTAAAGAAACAAGCACTGATCAATTTTACAATTGAACAGTACAATGACAAATTGTGGTGTGATGTTGTGCCTATGACTGCGTGCAATTACTCCTGGGAAGACCATGGAAATATGATAGGAACGTGCAACATAATGGAGAATCAAATGTATACTCAGTTTTCAAAGATAAGAAATGAATCAATCTCCTACCATTGACTCCATCTCCAGGGAAGGACCAGAAACAAATAAGTTTATTCCTTTCTGCTAAGGAATTTGCGAAGGAGGTGGAGCAAGGGAACCCTGCATATATTCTCTCTATAAAGGAAGCAACATCAAATAAAGTATCTACAGATTTGAGCCTCACTCCTTTACTTGAAGAATTTGCTGATGTGTTTCCTAATGAATTGCCTAATGAACTACCCCCCAATCAGACGAATTGGACATGCAATTGGCTTCATACCTGGCGCACCAATTCCTAATAAACCTGCATATAGATGTGATCCTGAGGCATCTAAAGAACTCCAACGCCAGATTAATGAATTGATGTAGAAAGGGTTAGTTCGAGAATCAATGAGTCCATGCGCAGTTCCGGCTTTATTGGTTCCTAAAGAAGATGGTTCCTGGAGGATGTGCATTGATTCTAGGGCAGTGAATAACATAACCATCAAGTATAGATTTCCTATGCCTAGACTTGAGGATATGTTGGAGAGTTACATGGTGCAAGCTTATTTTCGAAAATTGATCTGAGAAGTGGCTATCATCAGATGAGAATTCGTGAAGGGGATAAATGGAAGATTGCTTTTAAGACTAAACAAGGTCTATATGAGTGGTTGGTGATGCCTTTTGGTCTATACAATGCACCAAGTTCGTTCATGAGGTTGATGAATGAGGTATTGAGGCCTTTTTTGAACAGCTTTATTATTGTCTATTTGGATGATATTCTCGTTTATAGCAAAGATATTCATGAACACCTAGACTATCTGAGACAATTGTTTAGTAAGTTACGCGAGCAGAAACTATATGGGAAATTGGAAAAGTGTGACTTTTTGCAGGAAAAGATTGTTTTCCTGGGACACATTGTTAGTGGCGCAGGTATTATGGTGGACCCATCCAAAGTTGAAGCTGTTAAAACTTGGAAGGTACCTAGTAATGTTCATGAAGTCAGGAGTTTTCATGGCCTAGCATCATTCTACAAAAGGTTCATTCAAAATTTCTATACTATCATGGCTCCTACTACTGAATTGATGAAGAAGGGAGAATTAAAATGGAACCAACGAGCCTTTGGTTGAATTTAAATGAAGAAGGTTGAATTGAAATGAAGAATGGAGAATTGATGAGGTGAAAGAGAGACTTTGCAATGCACCAATCCTGGTGTTACCTGATTTTGATAGGTTATTTGAGGTTGAATGTGATGCTAGTGGTGTGGGCATTGGAGCAGTAGTAATTTTGGAAGCTGCTACATGTCACAGGAAGAAGTCTACTTTTGTCAAAGGGTTATACACTCCATTACCAGTTCCAGATACACCCTGGAATAGTGTTAGTATGGATTTTATAATTGGCTTGCCAAGGTCACAAAGGGGAAGTGACTCAATAATGGTAGTGGTTGACAGATTCTCAAAAATGGCGCATTTTGTGGCCATGAATAAAACTGACAATGCTCAACATGTTGTTGATCTATACTTTAAGGAGATTGTGAAGCTGCATGGAATTCCAAGAAGTGTGGTGAGTGACAGGGATTCGAAATTTTTGAGTCACTTTTGGAAGTGTTTGTGGAAGATGGTTGGTACCAAGCTGCTTTTTTGTACTTTTCATCACCCCCAAACACATGGGCAGACTGAAGTCACAAACAGAACTTTGGGCACTTTGTTGCGTGGGCTTGTAAGTAAAACGCAGAAGCATTAGGATGTGTGCCTCTGCCATGCTGAATTTGCTTATAACAGAGCTATTTCATCCACCACAGGACATTCCCCATTGGAGACTGTGTATGGAATCAATCCATATATGCCCATTGATCTGGTTCTCTTGGCTGGGGACGAAATCCATATAGATGCGCAAAAGAGAGTGGAAGTCTTCAATAAAACGTGTGAAGAAGTTAAAAAGAAGATTTCTAAGATGAATGAGATCTACAGGAGACGGTCTAACAAGAACAAAACTCAACATGTTTTCAAACCTTGTAATTTGGTATAGATTCATCTCAGAAAGGAACGTGTTCCTCATAAACGAAAAAATAAATTGATGCATAGAGCTGATGGACCTTTTGAGGTGATTGAAGTATATGGTGATAATGCCTATAAAATTTATTTGCCTGATGAGTATGGTAATGTGAGTGCTACTTTCAATATTGCGGATCTCTCGCCATACTATGATGATGTGAATTTGAGGGCAAATTCTTTTCATCCAGGGGAGAATGATGTGAATTTGAGTACAAGTGAGATATCCTATGATAAACCAACTGTGGATGAGCCAATTAGCCTAATAATAAATCCCATTGGTTTTGTTAAGGATAAATCACAGGTATGGGTGACAATGATTATGGCAGACATTGTGGAGACTAGTGATGGTGGTGGCTTCCTACCCAACACTATTAGCTATTGATCATTAATACTTTGTTACTGGTGGAGTGAATGATTGAATAAGTTATGAATTATTAAGTAACTCTAATTGATGCATTCACAGGAGGGATCACAGTGGTGGTTATAGGGAACAAGATGGTTTGTTCCATGAGTTCTTCCCATTTCACTTGATAAGGTTTTCTCATTTTGGACATCATTGTTTTTATTTCTTGTGGATTCTTGATCATCATAATTATGCTAAAATACAAGCAGGATAGATACTTGAAGGTTTCTTGATTAAAATATTGGATCTTGAAGCATTTCTTGAAGTTTCTAGAAGAATCTTGAAAATTGTGCAAAAACAACGAGCAATCTTGTGGCGGAAATTTCAATGATTTTTGGCAATCTTGGGCATCAAGTTAACTCGTGATTTTTTGTGTAAATTCTGATGATTATCTTTTTTATTAATTATTTAGTTAATTTATTAGGATATTTTCTTGATTAGATAAGTTGTTAGAGTTTGTTAAGCAAGATAAGGTCAAGATGTAGTGATGATGTGGCATTCTTATCTTGTGAGTCATCTTTGAGTCGTGTATGCTGAATTTCAGCTTGTTTTGTGCGTGAATTAGGAGTCTTAGAGTTTTAGATAGTTTTTAGGACTTAGTCTTAAGTTCTTATATAAATATCTTGAGGATTCCTTGTAAAATACCTAAGTTACACACATAGAATTTTCAATACAATAATTTCTGAAAATTTGCGCAAGTTTTGTGAGTAAATTTGTTCGAATTCTTTCTTCATAAATCTGTGAGTCAAGAGTGATAAATAGATTCATATCCTAGTTAATTAATTATAGGAGTGTATTGATTAATTAGTCTTCAATTAAATTAATCCAGGAGTGGAGATTTAATTGACAAACACGTGCGTTTTGAGTGATAACTGAGAGTACCACTTAAAATCCACATCACCGGGCCCCGTCACTTTTTTGCCCCTTTTTTTTTACCACTTGATATGGACCACCACAGAACCCCACACGATCGTTTTCGGCCCCTAAACACCTATTAGGATCCCTATTATGGCCTCTTCCACATAGGGGAAAAAAACCTGATATGCAATCGTCTAAGGACTTCTTATCATCCCTCATATGACCTTTTCACCTCGAATCCTTTAGTCTGGGTTCCTATTTTAACCTTATGGGCACCCTGGTAGATTTCCAGAGTTCCCCCTATTACCCTGGAAGTTGTTGTTGAAACGGGGTCTCTTACATCCACCATGATTCCCTTGTTTGTTGAAGTTTCCTCCAACATCCTTCCTTTTCTCCCTCGTCTCGTTTTCCTTCTGTACCTCCTTCTTCTTTTGGTCTATGGCATACAGGTGTGTAGCTCTACCATATAAATCATCCAAGGATTCAAAGATTTGTCCAGATAGTTGTGACTGTAAGTCTAAGGGTAACCCTTTTTCAAAGCGACTAGCCTTCAACCTCTAAGTTGCTACAGCCTCAGGAGCAAACCTAGACAATTCCTTAGCAAAAGTAGACAACTCCTTAGCTACAGTAGCTATTTTCCTTAGTACTTCATTTAGCTGATTGTTGTTACGTTCAGCCATTCTATTTCTCCTTTACAGGAAAATAACTTTGTATTAAATTAAGTCTAACTATTTGTTAGGACAACATAGACTTAAATTATAAAACACTTACTCATTGCATCTCATAAAACACTTTGTTTTGATTGTTTTACACAACCATTAAAATAAAATAAAAAAATAAAGCACATAAGAAATAAAAATAATTCCCTTGGTTCTATTTTACTTGAGGCTTTATTTCCTAAAGAAATTTATTACTTAACTCTTCTTACCATTTCCTATGGCTCACTGCCACTTATTCGAACAAAAGTAAACAATATCTTAAAGTGTTTAACTAGGCATTACAACATTAGACATAATCAGTTAACTATTTCTAAACAAAAGTCTCTACATATTAACATTATCCTTTTTGTCTCTTGACATAACATATTTCTTCGGTACGAATTCTGGGTCATCCTTAGTGTCATCCCCCATTTCGTCATCTGTTTCTTCTCCTTCTCCTTACATGTCTTCCTCAGGATCTGATTCTTCCTTCTCTTTTTCAGATTCGGTAACCAAGTCAACATATACCGGGATTACTGGATCTGGGTCCTTATTTTCATAACACGAACTATCCTTGGATTCACCAGTCTTCCAACATGTAGGAGCCTCCTCTACCATTTGGTCTTCACTCCATTGACTACCTGTTGGGCTTGGTGCGGGCGGGGTCTCCTTATTCGCATTCATTTGTTGATACTCCTGTTCCTTCCTAGCAATATACCCCTCCAAGAACCTCTAATCACAACCCCACTGGCCAACAGCATCCTTATACTTGGATTAGTTTGGAAGGCCTCCAAGAAAATGAAAATCACTAAACTTCGCCTTAATTTCTAAGTAGGGTGAACGGTTTGGTAAACACCTAACAATTAAAGCTGCTACATGGTCAGGCTGATCCCATTGTGGTAACTTCAACACCGTACTCATGTACCAACAGTAGAACCATATCTTCCAAACGTATTGAGGTGGACTTTCATAATCTTTCTTCTCCAACAATGTCCCTATTTGAGTATACTTACTAGGCATACTATGTGTCATCCTGCAAAAAGAAGGTCTTGTGGCTAACATACATTTTTCTTTACACCTAACTATTCACATAAGCATCACCTTAAACATAAACTTTAATGCATGAAAGAACAGAAACAAAGTCTTTCCTACATGCCCAAACTTCCTACCCAAGCACACCACATGGTATTAAAGCAATAACACATAATAAATACCTGAATTCCTTGCATACCTGCACAAATAATTTATTTTTTCAAAACTTTCCGTTTTCGGAAGTTACTATTTTTAGGAAAATTCCATTTTCAAAAAGTTTCTAATTTAAGAAATTCCTCTTTACAAAAATAAAACTTAGGGTACCCCAAAATAAATTTCATTTTATTTGAAAATCTAAGTTGTGGTACCACTTTGTAAGACCCTGGATTTTCCTAACTTTCTATTTCTAATTTTCCCGGAAAACATAATATAATTATTAAGAAAAATATATATTAAATTCTAAATACGGAAAAACCAAAGCAATACCGCCACCGTGATAACGGCTAAGGCATTTATCAAAGTACTACAACGAAAATCTTAAAACCAAAACAAATTAAAACTAAACTTCAAACATCTCCAAATTAAAAATCAACAAACCAATTACACTTCGGAACCATATTAATGGTCCTTTTAAAAACCAAAACCAAAACTAAAAATAAAAGTCTTTGGACATAAAACAAACATCCAAAACAAATGTTAGTCTTCATAAGCAAATAAAATAAAGCAAAACTACAAACACAGCTAGCGCTCTCACTCCATCCCATCATGAAATGACTTATACCCACTTGTACCTGCAGCTTTCCTTTTACTATACAACTACTCACCACAAGTGGGTCATTGTAGGGCCAAGTCCAAGACAAAGCCATGCACACAAAACAAACAGTNAATGAATTGATGTAGAAAGGGTTAGTTCGAGAATCAATGAGTCCATGCGCAGTTCCGGCTTTATTGGTTCCTAAAGAAGATGGTTCCTGGAGGATGTGCATTGATTCTAGGGCAGTGAATAACATAACCATCAAGTATAGATTTCCTATGCCTAGACTTGAGGATATGTTGGAGAGTTACATGGTGCAAGCTTATTTTCGAAAATTGATCTGAGAAGTGGCTATCATCAGATGAGAATTCGTGAAGGGGATAAATGGAAGATTGCTTTTAAGACTAAACAAGGTCTATATGAGTGGTTGGTGATGCCTTTTGGTCTATACAATGCACCAAGTTCGTTCATGAGGTTGATGAATGAGGTATTGAGGCCTTTTTTGAACAGCTTTATTATTGTCTATTTGGATGATATTCTCGTTTATAGCAAAGATATTCATGAACACCTAGACTATCTGAGACAATTGTTTAGTAAGTTACGCGAGCAGAAACTATATGGGAAATTGGAAAAGTGTGACTTTTTGCAGGAAAAGATTGTTTTCCTGGGACACATTGTTTTTCAAGGGTTTTTTGATCCATCATGGGGCGAATCAATTGACACAATTGATTCAAGACATGTGACTAAACTAGAGCTATGGACGTGAGACAAAAGCAGGATAATGTCCGATTGATGGTTTTGGCTCGGATTACACGCGAGTTAGAATCTCAATCTGTGCAACTATTTGTGGTGGGATGATGATGATGATTGAAGGTTCATCTAAACGTCTTCTTATTCATGCTCCCCATAAAAACACGTCCCAAAGAGGCCAAAGTTGATGATCGTGGCATTAAACTTGATACTTCAGGCCAAGGTGTCCACCAGATGACTATTGAATGGAAAAGACAAGTGAGAAGATTGCTGAATATAAAAGTTTGATGACAAAGAACCTCTAAGAGAAGGCTTAATCAGACTTAACTAAGAATGCCGGATTGTGGAGAGAGGGTATGTAAGCAGAGAAAACGCAAAAAAAAGCCTCTAATATTGTTTTTGGTCTTAAAATGTAAGCAATTTATACGCAATAAGAGATAAATGTAAACCTATAACTTAGGCGAAACAATGACTCAGTTTGCCACAAGAATCCAAAAAAGACACATCTATACCACCATCACAATATTCCCACCACCAAAGAAAAGACACAAAACAGAAAAAACTAGACTTACTAGTCAGTTTTCCAAAAGTAGACCATTACACCCTCATTGCTACACGAACACTGAAACATCCTTATTATCATCAGGAACAAACAACAAGCCAACCAAAAATATCACACAAAAAACACCGTTTTAGGGACGGATTGAATCTGTCTCTGCTTCTTCAAATTCCGTCGGCTATCATTTAAGGGTTAGGACGGAAAGTCGTCGACGGATCAACACTGTTCCTAAAAAACTTCGTCATAATTAAAAGTAGAGACGATTACAAAAAATCCGTTCTCTAATTCCATGTACTACCATTAGGGCGTATTTGGATGATATTCAGAAATACCGTCCCTACAATTAATGACTAATTTAGTTTTCATTTTTAAAAAAAATTTACTTTTACTAAATAAATTGAAGCATGCGACCAGATTGATAACATGTAGCTCAAAGCACAACACGTGCTCGTGAACCCACTGCACCACCATACGAACTTATGTTTTTATATTTACAAAATTATATCATTAAACTATAAGAAACATTTAGGGACGGATTTTTGTGAACATCTCACTACTTAATATGGTTGAATATCGTAGCAGACGTGAATGATGAAATCCGTTGCTAATAATCCATGCTATATCGACATTTTTTTTGAGTGATCGTCCAAGTGTGCTTCCCACAATCAACCAACCAAACAAAACAAACAAGGCTCCACACAGTAACACCAAAAGCAGCAACACAGTTAAAGACATTATCATTTCAGCCCAATCAGTGGCAGACTGCACACTTCACGTTCAATCAGTCAACAGAAGCAACACTACAAACGACAACTGCCTTGCCATTACTTCCATGCAGACCTAAGCAACCATCAGCCCATGCGTCAACAATACATAGCCCAAATGCAGACAGCAGAAAACAAAGAAAAAACCACAAACTGCATCAACAGAAAACTGCAGGAACGAACTGCAGAACACAGTCCAAATACTGCACCTCAGTGCGAAACCTGCCACACAGAGATGTACAGTCTCAGCAAAGAGTAGGAGCAAGGACCAGGCAACCAAGACCTGCAGTAATCTGCAGACTGAGCACCCCAACGCTGACCTGCCAAACCCAACCGAGAGCAGACAAACAGATAACAAACTGCAGCCACCCAGACACAGATGGCAAGACAGACTGGAATCAAACAGGTCCACCAACACCACAGCAAAACCACCACATCACAAGCAACGCACAATTTGCCACAAAACCTGCACGTTAACAAGTTGGACCAGCATCTGCAGGAGGAGGCTGCACAGGCACTGACCGCAAAACTGTGAACCCAAACACCACAACTTACCAGCGCCTAAGTAACACCACAGCACCACACCACAGCCACCACATACAGGTCCACCAACATACCCAACGACAGTCACCACAGAAAAACTCACAACTGCAGGACCTAAACATGCATAGCCAAAACACAAAAGCACTATGAACAGGCTGACAGAACTATTACAACGCCTCCCAACGGCAAACACAAAGAGCCAAGCAAGCAGAACCAACTTAAAGACCAAAACCCACCCTGCACTACTCCTGTAGCCTAACGCAACCACAGCACCACAAGCACACCCAAACACCATCCCAACACAAGAACACCAACCATTAAAACCACAACATGAGGACCTAAACTATAAGCAGACCGCAGAATCAGAAAGCAAAAAGCAACAACCAGCCCATACATGTCACGAGTGACAACAATGACCCCACATTACATTGATAAACGAGGGCATAGAGATCCCCAAGGGGCGCCGCTCATGGGTGTGTGAGCAACCACTTATCTCCTGTGTAGGTCAGTCTACAGGTATGATAGTGCTGCACGTGTTCACCACTTATTGGTGTTGAGCGAGTAAGCACTACTTTGGAGGACAACAATGCTATACGTTCTCGAACGAGGTTCAAAGCGGTGGTCCACCGTTTTTAGGCTCCAATGAAGACCATTACATGGGTGCGGTTATTGTAAGATGGGCCTATGTAAACGTCCAGAGACTGCTCAAGGCGGCTCAGGACAACATCCGGACGTTCTAGTGACTTCGTAGAGAAGCCTTGTACATTACTTTGCGAGTATTTTCATGATTGTAGACATCATCTGCTTTACGTGTTAGTAATCATATATTAGTATTTTTGATGTGGTATGACCAATCTTATATTATGTTTAGTGTTTGGAGTAGTTTCTAGATTCCATTGGGGAAGCCCTATAAATAGGGGCTTTTCCCTCATTTTGTTGGTGATCATCCAACACTTTAACTTTCAAGCAATATACAAGCACTTTCTTCACACTACGTTCTCTCTCTAGTTGTGGTCTCCTTCTGTGCTTGTGTTTACTGTTAATCCTTTCTACTCCTTCGCTATGGCAACTATCCCACTTAGCTTGCTAGTGCTTTGGGGGCCTTGAAGTAGTCTAAACGGGTGGGACTTATAGGGCAGCGTGCAAGAGACTATGGGAAAATAGTCAGCAAGTGACCAGTGGTATCAGAGCAATCCGTCGATCGTAGGCGGGCGGTGCTGTGCTGGTGAGCTAATTGTTGCTGTTCAAGTTGTCGTAACGTTGCCGCATGGTAGGCGAGACACAACAAAAGGGAAAGTGGCATGGACTCGCTCCTTGGAGGATGAACTCCAAGATCCCAACACTAGCACAGAAGACCCAAACGCTCGGAAGGCCCATTTGATGAAACGTGCGTGGCCAAGGTTGTGTTGTGGCGTATCGTTTGGTGTGTGCGGATATAGGATAGTCATTCAGGAGGCGAGGAAACGTTAGGGGCCATCCTTCGAGAGGGTATGATACCCTTGATGGCTAAGGATCGCGCGAGGGTTGAGCTAGGTCCATGCAGCTGAGTCGGGGTGACGGACGTAAAGGGTGAGAATCAAAGGCCCTCGTCAATCAGGTGCTGAGGCAATTCGTGGGGAGGTTGCAAGTTCCAAGAAATCTCATGGGAGAATCAACTCGATGAAACGAGAGATGAGTTACTTCCAGCTGATGTAGTGTTGTGGAAGTCGGCATTGGCAGGCGGCGTGCACGGGTCGGGAGGGTCCTAAGCATGAAGGTTCTTCCGAACCACCAAAGTACAACGGGAAGCGTGATACGCTAGGAGTTGACAACACTTGTGTGTAGCATCGAGAAGTACTTCGGCGCGATGCGTTCAGAGGATGATGCAACCAAGATCAGCACCGCTTACTATGCTATTTGGGGGATGTGCCCATCTTGGTGGAGAAGGACGGGAGTCCGAACATAACAAAGGACCGTCGCTTAAACTGAGGACAAGTAAGGCAGATTACAAGAAGAATTATCGGAGGATGCGGAGGAGAGATTGCTATGAGAGTTGGTGGGTTGAAGCACACGGGCTCGATCTATTTTTTTTTTTTTATTTTTTGTATATCAAGGAGTACATCAAGCAATTACACTCATCAATGCTGGGGAGGTAGAGAGATTGTCGGAGAGGACTAAACTCTCTATTTATGGTGGGTGCAGCGATGGGCGTGAACAAGAGCTAAGCGACGCAAGCTCAAAACTCTTGCCGATGCCATCGCCGTTGCGGAGTCTTTGTTCGAGTATAAGCAAGACTCGAAGGAAGGAGAAGGCAACGGGAGTAGAGGGAACAAGGGAAGGTGGGGGAGCCAAGGCCCACCGCGCGCAGCCATAGTGGTGGTAAGTCCATGTTGAGAAGAAGTGAAGAAAGGCAAGGACAGGTCTATTCCTGCGGACAATAAGAACAAAGATCGGGATTGCTTCTTGGTGGGGGGGCGTCCACATTGGGCGAGGGCATCGGCCCACAACGTCGAGAAGCTGAATGCTTTAATTTCAGCTCCCGGGGAGTTCATCGGCGGAGAGGGCACACAATGGACGTTGCGCCTCTAATGTAACGCACATACCTCGGAAGAAGTCTACCTTTTGTTTGTGAAGCTAACATGAATGGCAAGGTTCCAAGGCATCGGTCGACACGGGTGTACTCAAAACTTTGGGACGCTTGGGGAAGCCACAGGTTGGGCCTTCGTCACCAAGGGCAGGATCTTGAGAAGACAGTGGACACATGTCAGACACGATCCATGGCGTAGTCGTGGAGTCCTCTTTGTTTGGGAGAATGGAAGGGGACTATTGATCTCACTATCGTCGACAGGACGACTTTAACTTGGGCTGGGTCTCGAGTTTCATGGACTCGGTGAGGCCTTTTGCTTTCGAAGAGGACGGAACAATGACGATTAGGGAATCAAAGAGTGGGCCGTCCCTACACTAGGTGAAGAAGTGGAGCCAAGATGCTTATCAGCCATGCAGCTAGACAAGGGGCTCAAGAAGGGGCAAGCAACATTTTGGCGCAATGGTGGATGAGGAAGCTCGGAGCACGAGCAGGGATTCCCACAAGATCTCTGGCAGTACCAAGGAGTTCGAAGATGTCATGTCCCCGGAAGCATTTCCCCAGAGAGTTCTCCTAGAAGGGAATGTGATTCATGTGATCGAGCTGGAGCAAGGGGCTAGCCTCCAGCCTGGCACCAATAGGATGCACCACCAGAACGTGAGGAACTAAGGAAGCAACTCAAGGAGCTGCTGGAAGGGGGTTCATCAGGCTCATCCAAAGCACCATATGGAGCACCGTGCTTTTCCAACGCAAGCATGATGGAAGCTGCGAATGTGCTAGCTAGGGGCTCTCAACAAGCCTCACGACGGTGAAGAACAAGTATCCGATCCCGTTAGTCCGCTGATCTTTTTGATCGTCTTGGTAAGCCAAGTACTTTTCCAAACTTGATCTTCGCTCGGGGTATTGGCAATGCGCATAAGCCGAAGGAGATGAGCCAAAAACGGCATGCGTCAGAGGTATGGGTGTCTATGAATTCTTGGTGATGCCTTTTGGCCTCACCAATGCCCCGGCTACTTTTTGCACCTTAATGATAAGATTTTCCGGCCTTTTCTTGTAAAGTTTGTAGTCGTCTATCTCGACATATCGTGTGTATAGCGACAACTTACAAGACCAGTGTGAGCAATTAGAACAGGTATTCCAGGTTTGCGGGGAGAACGAGCTATATGAAGAAGGAGAAGTGCTCGTTTGGATCAAGAGGAGGTGTCTTTCTTGGGGCACCACATCAAAGCCGAAAAATCATGATGGAGTTGACAAGGTGCAAGCAATCAAAGAGTGGGGAGAGCCTAAGAATGTATCGGAGTTGCGCTTTTCCTGGATGCTAACACTTTACGGCGGTTCCTAAGGCTTACTCAGAGCACAGGGCGGCACACATGGACGATCTATTGAAGAAGAAGGTGCTTGGAGTTGGTCGGACACCGCAAGTGTCAAGAAGACCTCGATGATTGAAGGGTGCGTCATGAAGGAACCTGTGTTGGCGATGCCAGACTACTCCAAGCCATTTGAGCTGCCACGTGCCTCAGACTTTGCCATTGGAGGGGTGCTCATGCGAAGAAGGGAATCCAGTTGCCTCGACGAGTCGCGCAGCTCAACGATACCGAAAGGAGATATCCTGTGCATGATAAAGAGATTGACGGCCATCATCATTCCGCTTGCAGATTTGGAGGCACTCATTGCTGGGAGTCGATTCATCATCTAAATAGACCTAATGTGGCAACAAGTACTCCAAATATCCGAAGACGATCAGCCCCAAGCAAGCTCGTTGGCAAGAATTCCTAGCGGAGTTCGACCATACAATGGAGTACAACCAGGCCAAGGTATATGTTGTTGCTGTGCTTTAGCCGCAAGGCTATGCTCGCTAGCAGTGAGCAGTATCGCGTAGCAACCTCCCTTGATATGGCATACAAGGATGGTTGGGACAAGATCCTATGGCCAAGGGCTCATGGATTTGGCAAAGGAAGGGAAGACCCGACGGTTCTGGGTAGAGGATGGGGTGTCTCACAACTCCTCGGACGACGAATCTTTGTGCCGAAAGTGGGAAATCTTAGGCGTGATGTGTGCTCAAAGAGTCCATGATCCATGTGGGCTGGACATCCGGGTATGCACGTACTTTGGCACTCTTGGAAGGAACCCTACTATTGGCCCCATGGATGATGGGATGATGTGGAGGCCCACGTAAAGACTGTCTTGTGTGTCAGCAAGACAAGATTGAGCAACGTGTGCGGTGGGCTATTGGAACCATTTGCCCTACCCGAGAAGCCTTGGGAGAGTGTATCTATGGATTCATCTCCGCCGACTCCCAACTAGATGGGTATGGCTCTATAGTGTGGAGTCGATCGCTTCTCCAGTATGGACATTCATACCGGCACCAAGGATTGCACCGCCGAGCAAGCAGCCAAGTTGTTCTTCAAGAACGTGGTAAGTATGGGGATGCCAAGGAGTATCATCAGTGATCGGGACCCAAGGTTCACAGCAAGTTTTGGACGGAGCTTTTCAAGTTACTGGGTCCGGGCTACATTTTTCAACAAGCTTTCACCCACAAACTGATGGCGCGACCGAGAGAGTGATGCTTGTTGGAGCTCTACTTGAGGCACATGTTAGTGCCAACCAGCGAGAGTGCCAAGTTGATGGATGTTGCCAATTCTCCTTCATTTGCAGCGGTCTGAGGCTACGGGCAAAAGTGCTTTTGAGTAGTCATGGGCGCACCAAACCTTGACAACACAAGGATAGCATCAGGCTAAACAGGTAGCAGTCCTCGCTGATAAAAGATGCACGAGGTGGTCACGAGCAACTCGATGTACTGAGGGTCTCCACTGGATAAAGCGGCCACAGAAGATGAAAAAGTGGGCGGCAAAGCATAGGCCGCCAGTGCTTGAGTTCCAAATTGGAGAATCGTTCATGGTCAAGTTGCTGCCACAACAATTCAAGGTTTTCGCAAGGTGCACAAAGGCCTTGTGCGGAAGTACGAGGGTCCATTCCCGGTCATTAGGAGTCGGGAAAGTTTCTTACAAGTTGAGTTGCCTCCCAAGCTTAAAACTCATCCGGTGTTCCACATCAGCAGCTCAAGCCCTATCATGCCGATCAAGAAGATCCAACGAGGAACGAGTCACAACGTGCACCCACAGCTGTGTGTGACATCTTTTGAGAGGGACATCGAGAATATTGAGGCTAAGAGAGCCAGAAGAAGGAGGCGGCCAAGCTACAATGAGTATCGTGTCGTTGGAGAGGCCTTCCAGATAGCGAAGCATCATGGGAGAAAGAGTGACACAATGACCCACACATTACATTGAAACGAGGGCATAGGATCCCCCAAGGGAGCCGCTTCATGGGTCGTGTGAGCAACACTTATCTCCCTGTAGTAGGCCAGTCTACAGGTAAGATAGTGCTGCAGGTTAATACTTGATGTGCAGATAAGCACTACTTTGAGGACAACAATTGCATATTCTAACGAGGTTCTTAAACTGGTGGTCCACCGTTTTTAGGCCCAATTGAACCTCATGGTGGTGTTAGATTTTGAGATGAGGCCTAGAAACGCCAGAATGCTCAAGAGGCTCAGGAACATCCGAAGCTTCTAGGACTCCTAGAGAAGCCTTGTACTACTTTAGAGTATTTAATATTGTAGAATCCTCTAGAAAGGTAGTACATATTATTATTTTTATTCTTGTGAGACCTTCGGTAGGTGGAGTAGTTTCTAGATTCAATTGGGGCCCTATAAATAGGGGGCTTTTCCCTCCCCATTTTTTGATCATCAAACACTTTAACTTTCAAGCAATATACAAGCAAACTTCTCTCTCTCTACTTTCTCTCTCTCTAGCTTTGTTTCCTTTCTTGCTTGTGTTTTATAATCCTTTCTCCTCTTAGCTAAGCAACATCTACACTTAGCTTGCTAAGTGCCTTTGGGGGCCAGACTGAGTCTAACGGGTGGTGACTTAGTAGGCAGCGTGCAGAGACTAGGGAAATAGTCAGCACGTGACATACAGACAACAATCTGCAGGGCAAAACTGCAGAGCAAAAGCCTGCTGAACCAAAAACTGCAAACCAAAAGAACAAGCAAGCAGGCAACAGCAACACAAACTGCAGACAGAATTCACAGAACGGAATAGGGCAGAGCCAGCAACTGAAGAACAGTAGAACTAATTAAGCCTGCAGCAGGATATACAACCCAATGCTCTCAAAAGCTTCCATCCTTGCTGGCTAACCCCTGATCCTTCCCTTAAGCTTTCCTGACATCTAGACAGACACATGACTGTCCCAATGAGCAATACCCGAGAAACTTGTTTCTATGCTCCACACACAATTACCAAAGCAGCCATGCAGCAGTAAGTAATAGCCTGCATCACTTGCTAGATACTGCGACCCCCAGCTATGCCATAACAGTTGCATCTGCCTTGCCGCCACATTACATAGCAAGGGACTAGCATCACACTTAAAAACACAAATAATTTGCAGTTTCTGCACAATTTCCACACAAAGGACAGCTATTTGTCTGAGAAATATGGAACGTACAGCTTATCCTTTGTTTTGAGCTTGCCAATCATTGCTACAGCAACACAAGGAATGCTAGGGATGTTGTACTTCCCCCACACCTAACTAGACCATTCACACCTAACTTCATGCTGATAACTCAGATGATAACCTGCAGCTGCAGAATAAGTATCCCCATTCCACCTCCTTGATCTAAAAGCACCTGTTTCATCTCATCTTTAAGCCTACATACATTTCTCCACCACCAAACTGTGCCTTACTTGGTGGAGAGTAGTCCCACACTGCCTTCTTCTTAATAAACATGGTGAACCCATTTTATCCATAGAGCATCAGTTTTAAAAGCAACTTGCCAAACACAGCTTACATTGAACAGCTTTATTCATAAGACACATTCTCTAATACCCATCCACCACATCTTTTGGGTTACTACAAACTGTACCCAAGCAACAGCACACATCTTAGACACACTACTCTTTCCCTCCTATAAAAAGCTCTACACAATTGAGTGATCTTGGGCAAAACTTTTTTAGGCAATAGGAAAATATAGCCCCAATAGGAATTGGGGCTAAAAGAACAGAGTTCACTAGCACCGCTCTAGCGCATATGATAAAATGCCTGCTAGCCCTGCCTATTTTGAGCATGATTTATCAACAATAGCATCAAAAGTTGCAACTGCATCCTGGAAGAATGCATTGGAATCCCCACAATACTTGAAAGGGAATGACCCCTTCAATACACTGTAGCTCAAGGATGTCCTCTCCTGAATATAACCAGGAACACTTCCAAAATAGACAGCTGTTTTTTGTTGGATTAGCAGAAAGTCCTGAACTCAAATATAACCGTGTTCAAGGCTTCCTGCATTAACCTCACAGAGCTAAAATCACCATAACAGAATAAATCAAGTCATCAGCAAAGATAAGATGATCTAGCTTAATCTCTTTACATATGAATGAAACTGAAATCCACATGATCCCCCCCCCCCCCTCTCCTTAAAAGCCTGGAAAGATACTCCATGGAGAGAACAAAAAGCAAAGGAGAAATAGGGCCACCATGCCTCACACCCCTTTTTCCAGAAAAAACCATGAGTACCGCCATTCGGGAAATGGAATAAGTAGTGGAAGTCACACAAGCAATGATCCATTTCACAAATTGAATAGGAAACTCAGAGCAACTAGCATTTCCTCACTGAATTCCCAAGATAAGGAGTCATAAGCCTTTTCTGAGATCAATCTTTATAGTGCACCCTCCTTCTCATTCTTAGAGGCCATTTGTTGATGAAGAATGTATTTTCAAACCAAAACATTATGAATTATAACTCTGCCTTTAACAAATGCAGCTGAACTTCATCCATCAAATCTGACAACACCTCATTCACCTATTGCACAACATCTTAGCAATCACCTTATAGAGCACATTACGACAAGCAATGGCCTGAATTGAGTGACAGAATCAGGGCAATCCACTTTTGGCACCATTGTAAGCACCAGTAGCACTAGCTTTTTAACAACATTTCAAAAGAAAAAGAATTTAAAACTGCTCTACAAATGTCATCACCAACAATACCCCAAGAAGATTTGAAGAAACTTGCTAGAATAAACCATCTGGCCCCGGGGATTTATCATCACCAATATCAAAACAAAGCTTCCGTTACATCCAAAGCTGTAATTGCCTACATAATCTGCTCTGTTGATCTGCACTCCAAAACAAGACCAGACTCACAAACTGTGAGATCAACACCCCTTGCCTGGCTTCCATTTGCAGTCCCTAACAAACAAAAATAATAGTCCAAGAAGGCATTCATAACACCTTCCTGATCATTAACAACATGCCCAACTGGTCCTTGATTGCATACACCCTATTCCTCACCCTTTGCCTCTTTAAAGAAGCACGAAAGGCAGCAGAGTTTTATGTCGCCTTCTTTCAACCAAACAGCTTTAGCTTTTGTTGGAGAAAGCTTATTCTAGTTGATGAGTCCTCCTATATGTTTCCTTGCCAACATCTCATCTTTAATAGCCACTCCACACTGATGATTCTGCATCAAAACTCGTTGACATTGCTGCAAATAAGTCCAAGCACAATCACCAGTCTTTCAATGTCATCAAACAACTCTTTGTTAAGAGTTTTCAGCTTTCGCTTCAACAATTTCAAACTTCTAAACAACACATACTAGGGGTACCATCAACATTAACCTACCACCCATCCCTCACAACATCTAGAAAATTAGGGGCTAAGCACACATATTAAAAAAATTGAAGGGCCTCCCACTCACCCACCCACACTCATCAGGCTGAAAAGCTGAGGACATGAGGATATGATCTATAAGGCCTTCAGGCAAGATATGGACCACAGAATGAGGAAAAGGCCTTGCAACATCATTAGAAACAGTCTATCAATCTAGAACAAACCATATGTTCTGCATTTTGCTTATTCGTCCAAGTATAAAAGCTACCAGTCACACAATGATCAGCAAGGCACAATGCAACAAACAATCTCTAAAAGGAGTGACCTCATCCAGAGAAACATGAGAACCACTCCTTTCATTAAGGTTCAAGATATTATTGAAGTCACCCCCACAACCATGCTCCATGAACATTTCCACTCAAAGACTCCAAAGTAGACCATAAGGCACACCTCGTATCAGCAGTGCTATAATCATACACCCACTGTGAAGTTAGAACACTTTACTAGTAGCTTTATGAGTAAAAAAACATAATCCATTGATCTCCAACCTTCTTAACATCCACATGAAATTACCTTGCCTCCAAACACACCAAATCCTACCAGAATGACCAAACGCATAATTTGTACAAAAACACAATCCTCAGGCAAAATTAGAGAATCCGTACCAAAGTTTTCATAGGTTCACCTTAGTTTCTAGAAGCCCAAATAGTCCAATACTATGGTGATTCAAAAACCACCTAATATCCTTTTGTTTTTGCTGACTATTAGGCCCCTAATGTTCCAAACCCTAGGCTTCCATGGGTATCCCATTAGGATCCCAACTTCATGAATTATACCCAAGGCAGAATTAGTCCCCACCCTTACCTCTTCTTGTAGCCCAATTACTTGAGCAGAAACTAAGTATAGGCAGGTTCAGGCACTTGACACTCAGCCGCTTGAACCTGCAAGTGAGCCTCTCCTGATAAGTGATCCTCCTCTAGCACAGTCCAGGAGCAATAGAAGATTAAACAGTCTTAGGCACCCATTCCCTCACCATCATCTTCTGAACCTATCAACCTTCTAACTTCTCTATATCAGGGCACTATGAGTGTGTCGTGATTATATTTCAGAGTTTGAAAGGTAATCTTTGCTTTGTGATTTGGAGGAACGAGAACATATGAAGATGGCACAAGTTTTTGAATGGCTTGAACAAAAATATTGATAAGGAGCTCGATCTGGCTCATATCATACTTTTGATGATCTCTGATGATTGGCTTTAAAGGTGGAAAAAACGTATGAAGGCGGACACCGCACGAAATTTCGTGCCTTTTTCACTGGTAGAATCAAACTATACACCTCAAATCAAATGCAAAAGCAAATCAAACACCACAAATAAACCAAGTACACTACAAATCCTAGTTCTTCAGGGGACAAACCAAAAACAGTGGTTCAAAGGCGATTATGAAAAACGCATGAGATGTTTGAATGTAAAGGTTATTGTCACATTGCTTCAGCTTGTACCTCAAAACGCACCATTGGCTATGGAACAAGCTAGATTACGGGCAACCTAAGGAAGAAATTTACCAGATTGTGGTTACAGATGGTGAGGATATCATCAAAAACCAGAGAGGGGAGGATTCTGATGAAGAACACCCAGAAACTGTGAATCAGCCTCCATTACTACAATGTGGTGAAGCTTTTGTGTAGGGAGAGCACTACATTCAGTAGTGGAACCACATACAATGCAGAGAGAAGTCTATTTCACAGTATCTGCAAGATTGGTCCCTACCTATGCAATTTATCATTGAAGTGGATCTTGCACAAATGTAGATCAAAAGATCTAGTAAAGAGGTTGAAATTGACACAAAGATACCAATAGTCCTTATAAATTGAACCGGCTTGATGATACAAAAGGAATGAAGTAAGAAACAAGCACTGATCAATTTTACAATGAACAGTACAATGAAAATTGTGGGGTGAGTTGTGCCTATGAACTGCGTGCATTACTCCTGGAAGACCATGGAAATATGATAGGAAACGTGCAACATAATGGAGAATCAAATGTATACTCAGTTTTCAAAGATAAGAAATGAATCAATCTCCTACCATGACTCCATCTCCAGGGAAGGACCAGAAAACAAATAAGTTGTATTCTTCTGCTAGAATTTGCGGAGGGTGGAGCAAGGGAAACCCTGCATATATTCTCTTATAAAGGAAGCAACATCAAATAAAGTATCTACAGATTTGAGCCTCACTCCTTACTTGAAGAATTTGCTATGTGTTTCCTAATGAATTGCCTAATGAAACTACCCCCCAATCAGACGAATTGGACATGCAATTGGTTCAACCTGGCGCACCAATTCCTAATAAACTGATATAGATGTGATCCTGAGCATTAAAGAACTCCAACGCCAGATAATGAATTGATGTAGAAAGGGTTAGTTCGAGAATCAATGAGTCCATGCGCACAGTTCCGGCTTTATTTGGTTCCTAAAAGAAGATGGTTTCCTGGAGGATGTGCATTGATTTAGGGCAGTGAATAACAAACCATCAAGTTAGATTCCTATGCCTAGACTGAGGTATATTGTTGGAGAGGTACATGGTGCAAGCTTATTTTCGAAAATTGATCTGAGAAGTGGCTATCATTCAGATGAGATCGTGAAGGGGATAAATGGAAGATTGCTTTTAAGACTAAACAAGGTCTATATGAGTGGTTGGTGATGCCTTTTGGTCTATACATGCACAAGTTCGTTCATGAGGTTGATGAATGAGGTTTGGGGCCTTTTTTGAACAGCTTATTATTGTCTATTTGGATGATATTCTCGTTATAGCAAAGATATTCATGAACACCTAGACTATCTGAGACAAGTTTAGTAAAGTTACGCGAGCAGAAACTATATGGGAAATTGGAAAAGTGTGACTTTTTGCAGGAAAAGATGTTTTCCTGGGACACAGTGTTAGTGGCGAAGGTATTATGGTGGGACCCATCCCAAAGTTGAAGCTGTTAAAAATTGGAAGGTACCTAGTAATGTTCATGAAGTCAGGAGTTTTCATGGCCTAGCATCATTCTACAAAAGGTTCATTCAAAATTTCTATACTATCATGGTCCTACTACTGAATTGATGAAGAAGGGAGAATTAAAATGGAACCAACGAGCCTTTTGTTGAATTTAAATGAAAGAAGGTTGAATTGAAATGAAGAATGAGAATTGATGAGGTGAAAGAGAGACTTTGCATAGCACCAATCCTGGTGTTACCTGCATTATGATAGGTTATTTGAGGTGAATGTGAGCTAGTGGTGTGGGCATTGGAGCAGTAGTAATTTTGGAAGCTGCTACATGTCACGGAAGAAGTTACTTTTGTCAAAGGGTTATACACTCCATTACCAGTTCCAGATACACCTGGAATAGTGTTAGTATGATTTTATAATGGCTTGCAAGAGTCACAAAGGGGAAGTGACCAATAATGTAGTGGTTGACAGATTCTCAAAAATGGCCGCATTTTGTGGCCCAGAATAAAAACTGACAATGCTCAAACTGTTGTTGATCTATACTTAAGGAGATTGTGAAGCTGCAGGGAATTCCAAGAAGTGTGGTGAGTGAAGGGATTCGAATTTTTGAGTCACTTTTGGAAGTGTTGTGTGAAGATGGTTGGTCCTACAAGCTGCTTTTTGTACTTTTATCACCCCCAAACACATGGGCCAGACTGACAGTCACAAACAGAACTTTGGGCACTTGTTGCGTGGGCTTGTAAGTAAAAACGCAGAAGCATTAGGATGTGTGCCTTGCCATGCTGAATTTGCTTATAACAGAGCTATTTCATCCACCACACGGACATTCCCCATTGGAGGATGTTGTATGGAATCAATCCATATATGCACATTGATATGGTTTCTCTTGGCTGGGGAGAAATCCATTAGATGCGCAAAAGAGAGTGGAAGTCTTCATAAAAACGTGTGAGAAGTTAAAAAGAAGATTTCTAAGATGAATGAGATTCACAGGAGACGGTCTAACAAGAACAAAACTCAACAGTGTTTCAAACCTTGTAATTTGGTATGATTCATCCAGAAAGGAACGTGTTCCTCCTAAACGAAAAAATAAATTGATGCTAGAGCTGATGGACCTTTTGAGGTGATTGAAGTATTAGGTGATAATGCCTATAAAATTATTTGCCTGATGAGTATAATGTGAGTGCTACTTTCAATATTGCGGATCTCTCGCCCTACTTGATGATGTGAATTTGAGGGCAAATTCTTTTCATCCAGGGGAGAATGATGTGAATTTGAGTACAAGTGAGATATCCTATGATAAACAACTGTGGATGAGCCAATTAGCCTAATAATAACCCCATTGGTTTTGTTAAGGATAAATCACAGGTATGGTGACAATGATTATGGCAGACATTGTGGAGACTAGTGATGGTGGTGGCTTCCTACCCCAACACTATAGCTATTGATTATATACTTTGTTACTGGTGGAGTGAATGATTGGATAAGTTATGAATTATTAAGTAACCTCAATTGATGCATTCACAGGGGGATCACAGTGGTGGTTATAGGGAACAAGATGGTTTGTTCCATGAGTTCTTCCCATTTACTTGATAGGTTTTTCATTTTGTGACATCATTGTTTTTATTTCTTGTGGATTCTTGATCATACATAATTATGCTAAATACACACAGGATAGATTCTTGAAGGTTTGTATTTGATAATATTGATCTTGAGCATTCTTGAAGTTCTAGAAGAATCTTGAAAATTGTGCAAAAACAACGAGCAATCTTGTGGCGGAAATTTCAATGATTTTTGGCAATCTTGGGCATCAAGTTAAACTCGTGATTTTTTGTGTAAATTCTGATGATTATCTTTTTATTAAATATTTTAGTTAATTATTAGGATATTTTCTGATTAGATAGTTGTTAGAGTTGTTAAGCAAGATAAGGTCATAGATTATGAGATGTGTGAGCTTCTTCTTATTTGTGAGTCATCTTTTTGAGTCGTGTATGTGAATTTCGCTTGTTTGTGCGTGAATTAGGAGTCTTAGAGTTTTAGATAGTTTTTGGACTATAGTCTTAAGTTCTTATATAAATATCTTGAGGATTCCTTGTAAAATACCTAAGTTACACCACATAGAATTTTCAATACAATAATTTCTGAAAATTTGCGCCAAGTTTTGTGAGTAAATTTGTTCGAATTCTTTCTTCATAAATCTGTGAGTCAAGAGTGATAAATAGATTTCATATCAGTTATTAATTATAGGAGTGTATGATTAATTAGTCTCAATTAAATTAATCCAGGAGGGAGATTTAATTGACAAAACAGTGCGTTTGAGTGATAAACTGAGAGTACCACTTAATCCACATCACGGGGCCCGTCACTTTTTTGCCCCTTTTTTTTTACCACTTGATATGGACCACCACAGAACCCCACAAGATCGTTTTCGGCCCCTAAACACACATTTAGGATCCATTATTTGGCTCACATAGGGGAAAAAAACCTGATATTGCAATCGTCTAAGACTTCTATCATCCCCATATGACCTTTCACCTCGATCCTTTAGTCTGGGTTCCTATTTAACCTTATGGGCACCCTGGTAGATTTCCAGGTTCCCCCTATTACCCTGGAGTTGTTGTTGAAACGGGGTCTCTTACATCCACCATGATCCCTTGGTTGTTGAAGTTTCCTCAACATCCTTCCTTTTCTCCCTCGTCTCGTTTTCCTTCTGTACCTCCTTCTTCTTTTTGGTCTATGCATACAGGTGTGTAGCTCTACATATAAATCATCAAGGATTCAAAGATTTGTCCAGATAGTTGTGACTGTAAGTCAAGGGTAACCCTTTTCAAAGCGACTAGCCTTCAACCTCTAAGTTGCTACAGCCTCAGGAGCAAACCTAGACAATTCTTAGCAAAAGTAGACAACTCCTTAGCTAAAGTAGCTATTTTCTTAGTACTTCATTAGCTGATTGTTGTTTACGTTCAGCCATTCTATTTCTCCTTTACAGGAAAATACTTTGTATTAAATTAAGTCTAACTATTTGTTAGGACAACATAGACTTAAATTATAAAACACTTACTCATTGCATCTCATAAACACTTTGTTTTGATTGTTTTACACAACCATTAAAATAAAATAAAAAAATAAAGCACTAAGAAATAAAAATAATTCCCTGGTTCTATTTACTTGAGGCTTTATTTCCTAAAGAAATTTATTACTTAACTCTTCTTACCATTTCCTATGGCTCACTGCCACTTATTCGAACAAAAGGAAACAATATCTTAAAGTGTTTAACTAGGGATTACAACATTAGACATAATCAGTTAACTATTCTAAAAAAAGTCTCACATATTAACATTATCCTTTTGTCTTGACTAAACATATTTCTTCGGTACGAATTCTGGGTCATCCTTAGTGTCATCCCCCATTTCGTCTCTGTTTCTCTCCTTCTCCTTACATGTGCTTCCTCAGGATCTGATTCTTCCTTCTCTTTTTCAGATTCGGTAACCAAGTCAACATATACCGGGATACTGGATCTGGGTCCTTATTTTCATAACCAGAACTATCCTTGGATTCACCAGCTTCCAAATGTAGGAGCCTCCTCTACCATTTGGTCTCACTCCATTGACTACCTGTGGGCTGGTGCGGGCGGGGTCTCCTTATTCGCATTCATTTGTTGATACTCCTGTTCTTCCTAGCAATATACCACCTCAAGAAACTCTAATCACAACCCACTGGCCAACAGCATCCCTATATACTTGGATTAGTTTGGGAAGGCCTCCAAGAAAATGAAAATCACTAAACTTCGCCTTAATTTCTAAGTAGGGTGACGGTTTGGTAAACACCTAACAATTAAAGCTGCTACATGGTCAGGCTGTCCCATTGTGGTAACTTCACACCGTACTCATGTACCAACAGTAGAACCATATCTTCCAAACGTATTGAGGTGGACTTTCATAATCTTTCTTCTCCACAATGTCCTATTTGAGTATCTTATGGCAAATGGTCATCCTGCAAAAAGAAGGTCTTGTGGCTAACATACATTTTTTCTTACACCTAACTATTCACATAAGCATCACCTTAAACATAAACTTTAATGCATGAAAGAACAGAAACAAGTCTTTCCTACATGCCCCAAACTTCCTACAAGCACACCACATGGTATTAAAGCAATAACACAATAATACAAACTGAATTCCTTGCATACCTGCACAAAATAATTTATTTTTTCAAAACTTCCGTTTTCGGAAGTTACTATTTTAGGAAATTCCATTTCAAAAAGTTTCTAATTAAGAAATTCCTCCTTACAAAAATAAAACTAGGGTACCCCAAAATAAATTCTTTTATTTGAAAATCTAAGTTGTGGTACACTTGTAAGACCCTGGATTTTTCCTAACTTTCTCTTTCTAATTTTCCCGGAAATACATTTTTTAGAAAAATATATAATTCATTAAATACGGAAAAACCAAAGCAATACCGCCACCGTGAGATACGGCTAAGGATTTATCAGTAACTACAACGAAAATCTTAAAACCCAAAACATTAATTAAACTAAACTTCAAAACATCTCCCATATAAAAATAAACAACCAATACACTTCGGACCATATTATTGGTCCTTAAAAAACCAAAACCCAAACTAAAAATAAGTCCTTTGGAAAAAAACAAACATCACAAAACCAATGTTAGTCTCTTCATAAGCAAATAAAATAAAGCAAAATACAACACAGCTACGCTCTCACTCCATCCCATCATGAATGACTTATACCCCTTGTACCTGCAGCTTTCCTTTTACTTATACAACTACTCACCACAAGGGGTCATGTGTA
>PYUH01000535.1:792476-804467 GCA_016808085.1 Suaeda aralocaspica
GGGCCAAGTCCAAGACAAAGCCATGCACACAAAACAAACAGTCAGCAAAGCTGAGGACATAAATACAAAAGACTATGCAACATCAAAAAGAAATAAAATATGCACTCAACTTACCTTTGACAACCTTCTTACCTGTACACGGACTCAATAAATTTATTATTTCATTTACCTTGTTGGATTCAACATCGAAGGGGTTTCCTTTCCTTTAAAATAGCCATATTGGGCACCAACTTGGGGGCATCTCCAAGAAGGTATTACCTATGTCACACGAGGTGACCGATATCCTGCGCATTTAAATATAAAAGAGTGCAACGTCTTGTACTCCAATTAGAAGTCATAGATCACTATTCCATACGACTCCCCCCATTGTTCATACTCAAGGTATATACGTTCCAAGAGTTTTGGTGCGAATCCTCTTACACTTTACGTGATTAATAGGTTTAATAATATTATGACTCTCATGCAACATCACATAAAGTCATGCATACAAACAACCAACCCATACTAATTATCTTCAATTTAAGGTGATTCCAAATTAACTTATGTGAGTCCTTTAATTAAAGTGAACCTCTTGAAGATATACATTAACTGTGAGTGGCTAATAACTTACTTTCTTCTTGACCACATGAAATTGTGAGTGGTATTATCTATAAAATAATTGCTCATTGCTTCTTTTAAACATGTGAATAAAAATTCACGACTACCTTTCTTGTTGATTAATTAACTAATCAACTTAAAAATAAATTCTATCCTTTATTCATAAACTGTTGGCCAAACTAAACTGATCATAACATTCCGATTCCAACTTATAAAAATTAAACTTTTCTAATTAATCATGGAAAGACATCATACTCTAAGAACATGATACTAACAAACTTGCCATGCATATAAATTCATGATTCATAACAAGCATAAAAGATTTCATGTAATCAAGAATTACTCAAGTATGTCTTCTAACTCTTATGTTTGTCTTTAGTACTTATGTACCTTGTATAATAACTGTGCTCCACCACAACGCCTAGTAGTGGACTAATTCAAAGTCTCCTACACAAGGAAAAACCGAACTAAATTAAAACCTTGTTGACTAAATTCTACAACAACTATAACTAACTTCTAAATTTGGAAACTTTGTCCAAAACTTCCTTATTTGGTCTCTATTCAATTCCATACTTCACTTAAGTTTTCTATTGCATAACTACTTATTCTTCGGGACTTATTTATGCTTCATTAAACCTTAATAAAAATTTTATGCCACTTTCAAAAAGTGGAGGCAATCTTAATTTATCAAAACTCGAAAACTTCCGAAAACAACACAAATCGATCATACAATGTATTACTTAACTTACATGATCAATTTATGCTTATTACATACTTTAAAAGTCTATATAATTAATTTATAAAATCTGAACAGCATGTTAAACATGCTTAAAAACACTTTTAAACTTCATAAAACATACTAAAATTTATATATTTCAATATAGAATTGATGTGTGATCATACTAATACAATTTGAACCCTTAAAACTTAATTTAACTTGTTTTTATTAAAATTTCAGATTTGATTGCAAACTATAAAGTCATGAAAAACTTATAAAAACATCAAAATTTCATGTCAAAACACTTCTACCATCTACTAACATATTTATGAAATCAATCTAGGATTTAGAGTAATTTTTCATATGCCAAAACATGTTTATTATATTTATTCCACTCAAATTCATGATTATAAAATTTGGACAACTTTATAAAATAAGTTTAAAACCCTTACATATCAAGCTAAACTTAATAACTTCATCATAAATTTACCAATCAATAATTTATGATCATAATATCAAAGTTTAGAACATAAAAATTCATAAAATCATAACTTCATAAATTTTCAAACCCAAATTTATAATTTCATGAACAACAAAATTAATTCATGCCTTAAAACAATTCATACTTATATCAAAACATGATTAAACTTATAAAAACATGATTAAACATAATTGTAAACATGAATTCGCAAGATTGAATCAAAAACAAATAAGGAGAATTTTTGTTTACTTTTTTTTTTTTGTAAAAGTTTCGAAATACCAGAATAGGGGAGGAGGTTCGGCGGTGGCAGCAGCTGCAGACGGTGGCCGGCGATGGTGGGTCCGGCTGGGCACGAATCCCGAGGCAACCCCTTATTATTTTTTTTTGAAATTTCCGAACTGTTTTTTTTTTTTGGAATTTGCAACTCTTTTTTTTGCTCCCTTTTCCTCTCTAGATTTTTGGAATCCTAATGACTACTATGATCATGAAAAGTTGGAATTTTAGGGTTTGTAGGGTATTTATAGGCCCCAAAGTAGGATTTTGGTGAGGCCCATAAATACTCCTAAGTAAATTAGGAAAACTTTGAAATCTATTTTTAGAAGCTTTTAAAGTATTTGCAATCATAAAAAAATTATTTAAGAACACAAATAACTACTTTTAACCAAACTTTACTATTTATTTTATTTATTTAATACCTCTATTGAACATAATTTTCAATAAAAATATTAAAATTATACGAATGAAATATGAAGATTATACGCATAAATACAAAAATACTTCGTTTAAATATGTGAAAATGTGGGGTATTACAGTTATATTGAATACTATAAGTAACACTTTTTATATCTTATTTATCATATCCGTTAACCTTAGTAACACTTTCATTAACATTATGTATCATATTTATAACTTTGTGCAACACTAAACTAGTGCTAAACTAACACCATATTTAATATCATGTAACAATTGTCGATCAACATATGTAACACTTTTTTTATGTAAAAATAATAATAATAATAATAATAATAATAATAATAATAATATTTATTATTAATTTTATGATGATGATGATGATGATGATGATAATGATAACAATAACAATAACAATAATAATAATAATAATAATAATAATAATAATAATAATAATAATAATAATAATAATAATAATAATAATAATAATAATAATAATAATAATAATTGATTAATATACAAACCAAATATCTATGTGTCAATACACCCCACTCAATTTCAAAATATAAACTGACGGTAGTCATTTAAAGACATTAAAATTAAAATAATTTAGTAAATAATAACCTTAACAAATGATTTAATCTAAAAATGAGTCTCAAACTAGTCCTAAATGTGTAATAATATTCATTAATTTCTCCATCTTCAATCTCGTTGGTTACTTGGTTACGTTATAGATTGTTTCTTGATGCTTTACTCCAACGAATGGTCATGATCATTATCTTGGTCCTATAAGAATTGAAAAAAACATAAATTAGCATAAATATTAGTAATAATCTACAAAGACACAACAACCTGTGGTGGTTGGGATATCTAGTTCTTCTCAAAATGATTGTTGTTTGATGGAATAATTCTGATGATAGGATGAATGGTGTGCACTAACAAACTCATATTGATACACTAACACTCTTAATAATTTATTTAGTGAAAACATAATTTCATTTACCTGATGCTGCTCTTAATTATTTTTATCTTTACAAGGATGCTCAATAACTTTTGAATCAATTGACACATCACCGAGAGATTGAGTAATATTAGCAAACGTTTCTGGTGGGAGTTGGTACTTGAGCATCTTCATTACTTTTGCTACAGTATCTTTCACAATTTGTTCTCTATATGTTTTCAAAAACTCATCTAGAACAATTACATCAAAGGTTGAAGTTGTCTTATATTTCCCTTTTTTGATTGAACATCTTCCCAATTGCTTTTGACTTCTAGAGCTATCAATTTTCATGACTTCATTATATGCTCTATCTCCATCAACATTTCTTTGCAATTGAACTTCCTTCATCTTGTCCTATAATGGAGTTAAGAAAAGGCAATGAAAATAAAAGGCAAATGTAGAAGTTTGAAGCAATTGACACATATACACAAAGGCAGCAACAACTTACAATGTTAATTTGTATTTGATCATAAGATGTTTTTTTATGTTCTGTCTGGTTTCCTTTTACGAGAATCTTGGTACAACTGTGCTTAGGATGGCCGTTTCTTGTCTTTATGTTGTTGTTGGTAGAATAAAAATATTCGAAATATTACTATTTGCATTGAAAATCTCATAAAACATTACATACGTACACTATACTAGTTATAAAATTTACTAATTCATGTTGTCTTCGTGCATAGCTTTTGGATCCCATAGTGTGCCGATCTTGCTAGCTAATACTGCTTTCCCTTTTCTTTTTGCTTTCTTCCTGCAGTGATGTCATACATGTTGAAACATAACATAAATAAATCATATTAAACAAAACAAGTTGTCAAATTAATTAAAACCCATAAAGAGTTGCTTAAATGAATGAAATTACACAAAGCAATAACAACATTTACCTGAACGCAATCTAAATTTCAATAGTCTAATAGGTCTTTGAAAATATGCTCCGGAATTGTATCAGGAGCATTAGTAATTTTGTCATCATCGTTGTCATACGCACTAAAGTGCTTCTCCTTTGTAATACACTAATGTCTATATTAAAGTCGTCCAACTGTTTTCAACACATATTCCTTCCCTTCTTCATGCTTCAGCGATGATGAATTTTTTCTAGTTAAATAATTGACAGAACTATAGACGTTAATACAGTGAATAAAGAACTCAATGAAAAATTAAGAGTATGATATAGAGATATTAATTCATCCAAGTTCGAAATTAGCAAATATATGTCCTTACCTTCAGATAATTCCAAATATCTTCCTTTTTAAGGAGACCATGCTAATTAAGATGGTTTAATGGTGCAAGAGAAGAACTACGAGCTCCCATTGAGCTCCCATTGGTATTGTAGATAATTCTGACATCTCTTTTGTCATAGTGGGAGCTGCTGATACCTGTATACAAAACAAGGAAAACAGTTTGAAACTGATTTATGTTATTGTTGCTATAGCAGATCAATATATTACATACCAGTCTTGGGAGTATATGTAGAGGTATAGCAGATCAGTAAAGTATAGGAGATTAGATCAGTATAGCAGAGCAGTTTATCAGTTCTGTTTTTATCTTAGTATAGCAGATCAGTAAAGTATAGGAGGTCAATTTATCAGTTCAGTTTTTTCATCTACATTAGTATATAAGTAAGAGGCAATTAAACTTCAATTGTGTTTTTTTATTTGAGGAATTCAAGAACAACGAATATACCTAGGGATTTTTGAGCGATAAAATAGGGAATGTTTTTTTTTTTTTTGGATTTCTAAGCGCCCAAATTTTCAATAATTTTGGGATTTGGAGCTTAATTTTTTGGTTATAGCTTTTAAAAAATTCCAACTAAAAGTCTTACCTTACATACTTGAGTAAGTGTTACAACAAGATTTTTATTCCTACAAAATAATATAAATATAAAAGTGTTACCTCAAAATTGATACATACAAAGAAGTGTTACATAAAAGTGTTGCCTAATAAAAACTATTACTTCAAAGTGTTACATTTTAGTAAAGTGTTACATTGAAAGTGATACCTTATAGCAACTGTTACCATAAAGTGTTACATTTTAGTAAACTGTTACAAAAGATGTTACATATGCATTTTACAGTATTAAACTATACAAAGTGTTTACGCTTTTCCACTTTTAAAGCCAACTTGCAGAGATCATCAAAAGCATGATATTGAGCCAGATCAAACTCCTTATCCATATTTTTGTTCAAGCATTTCAAAACCCTTGCCATCTTCATGTGTTCTCTTTCCTCCAAATCACAAAGCAAAGATAACCTTTCCAACTCTGAAATATAATCACGCACGCTCATAGTGCCCTGATATAGAGAAGTCAACTTGACATAATTTTGTTGATCAAAGTCAAAAAGAACATATTTGTCACGCAATTTCTTCTTAAGGTGAGACCTGGTAACTATTTTGGCTTTGTTTTGATGTTTTCTCTTGACTTTGACGCCCTCATATCACAATCCTGCAGTTTTGGTGAGTCTGATGTAAGCAATCTTAAAGGTTTTTTAATCATCAAAACCTTTATATTCAGCAATCTTCTTCACTTGTCTTTCCCATTCAAGATAGTCATCTGGGAAACCTTGGCCAGTGAAATCATCATGTTTAATGCCACGATCATCAAACTTTGGCCTGCTTTTGGAACGTTTTTTTTATGGGAGTCAGAAGAAGAAGACGAGTGAGAACCTTCATCATCATCATCATCACCATGAAAATAATGTATGGATTGAGGATCCAGCTTTCGTTGCATTTGTTGAGCCAAAACATTAATGCGTACATTATCCTGCTTTTGTCTCACGTCCATAGCCTCTAATTTAGTCATCATGTCATGAATTAGTTGTGTCAAATTTGATTCCCCCATGATGGATCGAAAAACCATTGAAATCTGATACCAAATTGATGTGGATTTTAAGTGGTACTCGCAAATAACACTTAAAACTCACGATTTTTAGCAATTAAATCTCCACTCCTGGATTAAATTAATTGAAGACTAATTAATCAATACACTAATGTACTTAATTAACTAGGATCTAAATTTGTTTATCACTCCTGACTCAAAAATTTATGAAGGAAAAATCGAACAAATTTAATTCATTAAACTTGCGCAATTTCCGTAAATTCAATGTACTAAATTTGTCAATGTGTAAATCTTATCTAATTTAAAAGGAATTAACAAGCTATTTATAGGACAACCTAAGATTAAGTTCTAACAATTTTCTACGACACAAGGACTCCTAAAACACACACAACTTGCTGAAATTCAGCTTACATGACTCACAACATAAGAATGCCACATCATCATTGCAACTTGACCTTATCTTGCTAACAAACTCTAACAAACTAATCTAATCAAGAAATTATCCTAACAGCTTAACTAAATAATTAATAAACAAGATAATCATCAGAAATTACCCTAAAATCACGCAAATAACTTGTTGCCCAAGTATTTGAAAAATCGACAAAATAAATGCCCAAGAAGATCGTCGTTTTTGCGCAACTTTTTCAAGATTCTTCAAGAACTTTAAGAAATTCGTCAAGATCCAATCTTTTAATCAAGACACTTTCAAGAAACCATTATCCATGTATTATAGCATAATTATGATGATCAAGACTCCACAAGAATTAATAATAATAATAATATCCAAAATGAGAAAAACCCTATCAAGTGAAATGGGAAAAAAACTCATTGACCAAACAAACTTGTTCCCTGTAACCACCATTGTGATCCATCCTGTGAGTGCATTAATATTGTATGACTCGCTCCAACAGTGACAAAGCATATTAATGTTTAATAACCAATAGTGTTAGCTAGGAAGCCACCACCACTACATGTCTCCACATTGTTAGTGTTCACCATAATCATTGTCACCTAAACCTGTGATTTATCCTTAAAAAAACCCAATAGGATTTATTAGTAGGTGGATTGGCTCAACGACTATTGGTGTATCACAGGATATCTAACTAGTACTCAAATTCACATCAGGTTGCATCTTTACCATTGACATCACCACCTTCGAAATTGACATAACTTATTTCATTAATATAATTAATGTCACTGATGCTTGCACTTGTATCACTTACCACGTGCTATAGACCTCCACAGCACCCCCACGATCGTTTTCGGCCCCTAAACACCTCTTAGGATCGCTCATATGGCCTCTTCCAAAGAGGGGAAAAAAAGTCTTTTATGCGATCGCTTAAGGCCTTCTTATCAACCCTCGTATGACCTTTTCACCCCGAATCCTTTGAACCGGGGTCTTATTTTTACCTTACGGGCATCTAGGTTGATTTTCGGGATTTTTTTTTCCGGGACTCTTAAACACCAAAATACAGTGAATAATAAACTTTATTTCAGGCCCCCTGAGGGGCCATCCCGGGCCCCATCACTTTTTCGCTGAATTTTCTTACCAGGTGCTATGGGCCTCCACAGCACCGCCACGATCGCTTTCAGCACCTAAACACCTCTTACGATCCCTCATATAACCTCTTCCACTTAGGGGAAAAATAACCTTATATGCAATCGTCTAAGGCCTTCTTATGATCCCTGATATGACCATTTCACCACGAATCCTTTTGTCTGGGTTCCCATTTTTACCTGATGGGCACCCAGGCCGATTTTCAAAATTTTTTTTTGGGACACCTAAACTCCAAAAAACAGTGAATAATAATAGCCTTTGTTCTAGGCCCCCGAAAGTGCCACCCCGGGTCCCGTCACTTTTTCGCCCCATTTTTCTACCACGTGCTATAGACCTCCACAGCACCCCTCGCGATCGTTTTCGGTCCCTAAACACCACTTAGGAACCCTCTTATGGCCTCTTCTAGAGAGGGGAAAAACAACCTTATATGCAATCGTCTAAGGCCTTCTTATCATCCCTCATACGACCTTTTCACCCCGAATCCTTTTGTCTGGGTTCCTATTTTTACCTTACGAGCACCCCGGTCAATTTCCGGATTTTTTTTGTTCCGGGACCCTTGAACCCCAAAAAACAGTGAATAAAAATAGCCTTTGTTTCAGGTCCCCGGATGGGCCGTCCCGGGCTCTGTTACTTTTTCGCCCCGTTTTTTTGACCACCTGGTATGGACCTCCACAACAAGCCCCAGGATCGTTTTCGGCCCCTAAACACCAGTTAGGATCCTTCTTATGGCCTCTTTCAGAGAGGGGAAAAACAACCTTTTATGCAATCGTCTAAGGCCTTCTTATCATCCCTCATATGACCTTTTCCATCCAAATCCTTTGGTATGGGTTCCTATTTTTACCTTACTGGCACTCCGGTCGATTTCCAGGATTCTTTTTCCAGGATACCTAAACCACAAAAAACAGGGAATAATAATTGCCTTCGTTTTAGGCCCGCCGAGGGGCCGTCCCGGGCCTTGTCACTTTTTCGCCTCGTTTTTTGACCACCTGCTATGGACTTCTACAGCTCCCCCCACGATCGTTTTCGGCCCCTAAACACCACTTAGGATCCCTGTTATGGCCTCTTCTAGAGAGGGGAAAAACAACCTTATATGCAATAGCCTAAGGCCTTCTTATCATCGCTCATATGACCTTCTCACCCCAAATCCTTTGGTCTGGGTTCCTATTTTTACCTTATGGGCACCCCGATCGATTTTCGAGAGTTTTTTTCCCGGGACCCTAGAACCCCAAGAAATAGTGAATAATAACCTTTGTTTCAAGCCCCCGGAGGGGCCGTCTCGGGCCCTGTCACTTTTTCTTCCTGTTATTTTACCACGTGTTATGGACCTCCACAACACCGCCACAGTCATTTTCGGCCCCTAAACACCTCTTAGGATTCAACTTTTGGCCTCTTCCGGAGAGGGGCAAAACAACCTTATTTCCAATCCTCTAAGGCCTTCTTATCATCCCTCATATGACCTTTTCACACCGAATCCTTTGGTCTGGGTTCCGATTTGTACCTTACGGGCACCCCGGATGATTTCTTGGATTTTTTGTTCTGTGACCCCTGAACCCCAAAAAAAGCTGAATAGTAGCCTTTGATTCAGGCCCATGGAGAAGTCGTCCCTGGTCCTGTGACTTTTTCGCCTTGTTTTTCTTACGACGTAGTATGGACCTCCTCAGCACCCCACCCCCACGATCGTTTTCGGACCCTAAACAGCCTTAGGATCCCACTTATGGCCTCTTCCAGGGAGGGGAAAACCAGCCTTATATGTAATCGTCTAAGGCCTTCTTATCATCCCTCATATGACCTTTTCACCCCGAATCCTTTGGTCTAGGTTCCTATTTTTACCTTACGGGCACCTCGGGCGATTTCTTGGATTTCTTTTCCGGGACCCCTGATCCCCAAAAAACAGTGAATAATAGCCGTTGTTTAAGGCCCCCGGAGGAGCCATCCCGGGCCCTGTCACTTCTTCGCATCGTTTTTTTTACCGCGTGTTATGGACCTCCTCAGCACCCCCGACAATCGTTTTCGGCCCCTAAACACCTCTTAGGATCCCTCTTATGGCCTCTTCCAAGGAGAGGAAAAACTACCTTATATGCAATCGTCTAAGACCTTCGTATCATTTCTCATATGACCTTTTCACCCCAAATCCTTTGGTCTAGGTTCCTTTTTTTACCTTATGGGCACCCAGTTTGATTTCCGAGATTTTTCTTCCTGAGACCCTAGAACCCCAAAATACAGTTTTTGGCCCCCGCAGGCGCCATCCCGGGCCCCATTACTATTTCTCCCTGTCATTTTACCACGTGCTATGTACCTGCACAGCACCCCCATCATGCACAGTTTTTCGATCATATTGCCAAGGTCTACCCAACAATATATCACACACATCCATAGGAACAACATCACATAATACTTCATCATGATAGCTACCAATTGCAAAATTAATCAAGGCTTGCTTACGGACCCTAACTTCATTGACATCATCTAACCACTTAAGTTTGTATGGCTTAGGGTGTCTCGTTGTTTTTAATTGCAACTTGTCCATCAACTTTGATGATATAACATTAGCACAACTACCACCATCTATAATGAGGCTGCATTTAGTATCGTTTACCTTGCAACGAGTGTGAAAGATGTTTTCACGTTGATCCTCATCTACGGATTTTGAGTGCAATACCCTTCTAAGGACCAAATTGTTCTCATAAGGCTCCCCTTCTTGTTCCTCGTCACTTTCGGGGTGGCATTCTTCCATGTCACTCCCTTCTTCCTCAAGATTGTTATCCTCAAGGGCATCAATCTCTTGGATTTCCCGAATTGTCAAAGCTCTCAAGGTTGGACAATCCTTTTTGTAGTGACCATAACCTTTGCACTTGAAACAAGTCACCTTAGGAACACTGATACGAATATCAATGAGCAAAACTTCGAGGGTTTGGGTTTGATTGAAGTTGGAAAACAAGATGCAACCTTGGGAGAGTTAGTGGCTTATGGAGACACAAGGCTTCTTGGGTTGGCTAGGGTGTATTTTTACGTGTGCATGGTGACATGTACAAGCTTACTCACGTAGTTTTCAAGCAAGTATAAGTTAGTAGTTTAGAAATGTTGAGCTATATGGGTTTTCTTTCCACTTCATTTGATAGGGTTTTACCATATGGTGTTTTGTGATTTTCTTGATTAGTTTATGAGTCATGGTTGATGGAATCAAGCATGGGAAACACAAAAATGAAGGTTCTTGAAATAAAGATTGAATCTGAAGAGTTTCTTGAAGTTCTTGAAATCGAAGTCCAACAAAATAACGAGAAACATAGCTAGTTGTATGGCGGGATTTTTGAAAAAGATTTTTGAAGTTCTGGGCAACGTTGTCAACGCTGATTTCCGTGTTGTTTGGACTTGGTCACCTAAGTTTGTTTTTCGGAAATATGGCCTTATATTTATTCTCAAAATATCTAAGATTTAGACTAGAAATCAGATTACAAAATATATGGTGCAAGATTGTATCCGGTTTTTGTTAAGATTTTCTTGTTATCCTAATCTTATTTTGTTATACCATATGTCTAAGGTAGTTAGGATATGTTTAGGATTCTCAAATATTATGTGATATGTTTAGCTATAAATAGGATGTAAAAAAATACATCAATAAAAATTCAGATATAGAGTGATTAAACACAAGTTGTTTTCGGTTTTTATGTTTCACGAAGTAAACAAATTTTTGAGAGATTTCTTGTGAGGAATTCGTTAAGTGGTGGTGTGGCTTTGTGCTTTATCTCACGTGAGGACAGTTCTGAGGATTTGAGGGTGCTTTGTTAATCAAATTCTATCAATTATTAGCCTTAGAAGTTACGATTTGTGGTGCGTGCTTTACAAATTTGAAGTCTAAGTTTATCTTGTGTGAGTGGCGTTTGTTTATAACAAAATTCACATCACACCTGTTGGTGCTCTCGTTGAGAGATTCGTTCAATCTCAAGTGTTCAATATCAATTATCATGGCTCAAGAAGGTGGAGACGAGCATCCACAAGGATTCACGAAAGGATTCACGAGCATACATTAAAACAAGATAGAAAAACGGTTGATGAATACATTGTGGAGTTCGAAAAATTGATTATGGTTTGTGATTTGGAAGAGAAAGAAGACCAC
>PYUH01000535.1:814774-846379 GCA_016808085.1 Suaeda aralocaspica
ACTGGCCTTCCTCCTTGTATGAGAACTGCGCCAATCCCTGTACCCCTTGCATCATACTCAACCTCAAAAGGCTTAGTGAAATCAGGCAATGCTAGAATAGGTGCGTTACACATCTTGTCCTTCACCAATTCAAAGGCTTGTTGCGCTTGTCTAGTCCACTCAAACTTTCCTTGTTTCGTACATTCAGTGATAGGACTCATAATAGTGCTAAAATTTCGAATGAATCTCCTATAGAATGATGCTAAGCCATGGAATGATCTCACTTGAGTAACTGTTGTTGGAACTGGCCATGATGCTATAGCTTCAACTTTCTGTGGATCTACCTTGATACCCTCATGTGAAACAATGTAGCCTAGAAAGCTAATCTCCTTTTGCATGAAATCACACTTCTCTAGCTTCCCATAGAGCTTTTGTTTCCTTAAAGTCTCAAACACTTGGCGCAAATGACCCATGTGTTCATCTTCGTTTTTGCTATACACCAATATGTCATCAAGGTAAACTACAACAAATTTACCAATGAAAGGACGTAATACCTCATTCATAAGTCTCATGAAAGTGCTAGGTGCATTCGTCAATCCAAAAGGCATGACCATCCATTCATACAACCCATGTTTTGTCTTGAAAGCAGTTTTCCATTCATCCCCTTCCCTCATACGTATTTGGTGATAACCACTACGTAAATCCACCTTTGAAAATAGCTTGGAACCACTCAATTCATCTAAGAGATCATCCAATCTAGGGATAGGAAACCTATACTTCACTGTGATGTGATTCACAGCTCTACTATCAATGCACATACGCCATGTTCCATCCTTCTTTGGAACCAACAACGTGGGAACTGCGCAAGGGCTCATGCTTTCCCTCACATATCCTCGTTCCATCAACTCGTCAATTTGTCTCTGTAACTCTTTTGTCTCCTCTGGGTTGCATCTATAAGGAGGCTTATTTGGGATAGGAGCTCCAGGGATCAAATCAATTTGATGTTCAATACCTCTTATTGGGGGTAATCCTTGAGGCAAATCTGCCGNGTCCCTGAGGCAAATCTGCCGGAAACACATCCTTAAAATCACGAAGTAAGGCTCGTAATTTTGGGTGTTCAATTTCGTCAAAAGTCTTCACTTCCTTGGCTAGAAGTAGATACGCCACGTTTTGATCAATCATAACCCTTTCAAATTGTTTTCTAGTGGCNGCTTCACTTCCTTGGCTAGAATTAGATATGCCACGTTTTGATCAACCATAACCCTTTGAAATTGTTTTCTAGTAGCAAATAACACCTTGTTGTCAACCTTGGTCGCCTCTTTGTGCCGTTTTCCAAGTTCACTAGGCGTAAGTGGAAACAAGGCCTTAGTCTTGCCATCCTTGACGACCTTGTATACATTAGTCTTACCATCATGCACAGTTTTTCGATCAAATTGCCAAGGTCTACCCAACATTATATCACACGCATCCATAGGCACAATATCACACAATACTTCATCATGATAGTTGCCAATTGCAAAATTAATCAAGGCTTGCTTACGGACCCTAACTTCATTGACATCATCTAACCACATAAGTTTGTATGGCTTAGGGTGTCTCGTTGTTTTTAATTGCAACTTGTCCGTCAACCTTGATGATATAACATTAGCACAACTACCACCATCTATAACGAGGTTGCACTTAGTATCGTTTACCTTGCAACGAGTGTGAAAGATGTTTTCACGTTGATCCTCATCTACGGATTTTGAGTGCAAGACCCTTCTAAGGACCAAGTTGTTTTCATAAGGCTCCCCCTCTTGTTCCTCGTGGCTTTCTTGGTGGCACTCTTCCATGTCACTCCCTTCTTCCTCAAGATTGTTATCCTCAAGGGCATCAATCTCTTGGATTTCACGAATTGTCAAAGTTCTCAATGTTGGACAATCCTTTTTGTAGTGACCATAACCCTTGCACTTGAAACAAGTCACCTTAGGAACACCATCCTCCAAAGTTTCGGTCCTTTTGCCCTTATCCATACTAGAAGTCATGTTCTTCTTAGGCTCAACCTTAGATTCATTAATTGATGAAGCACTAGAAATCTTGAAGCCTTGTTATGGCCTCGTGGTTGGTTTAGACACTCCATGCTTCCTTTGTTTTTCTAAGATCACCGCCGTTTTACTCACTTCATCAAAAGATAGATTTGGCTGCAATTCTATTTGGTCACGAATATCTAGATTTAAACCTCCAATGAAACGAGCAATCCTTTGTTCCTCCATTTCTTCAATCTCACATTGCATAGTTAGCTTTTCAAAGTCGGCAATATAATCCTCCATGGTCTTCGTACCTTGCTTCAATGTAGCCAACTTAATGTATAAATCTTGTTGATAATTTGAAGGAACGAATCTTTTCCTTAGGATCTTCTTAAGCTTCTCCCAAGTTTCATTTTTGCTCTAGCCTTCACGTTGCCTATTCTTCTTAACTCCATTAAACCACATGGACGCATACTTAGACAATTTAGCCACGGTAATTTTATACTTCTTCTCCTCGTTGGTGCCCTTGAACTCAAAGTACCGTTCTAATGCAAGCTCCCATTCAAGGTAGGCCTCAACGTCACCTTGGCCATCAAATTCCCCAACTTCAAACTTCAAACCACGATCATCATCTGGGGGTCTAAGGTTACCCCTCATACGAATCACTTCAGTAGATAATCCTAGGAACAAATCTTGAAGTTTTATTGTTTGTTCCGCAAGTTGATTGAAAAGTTCGACGTTCACCGTCTCTTTTGACGAACTTCCTTCACTAGCCATGGGTTAAAACTACAGCTCTGATACCACTTGATCTATATCTCAGGTCTAAACTAAGTGCTTGGACTCAAGATAGATTGATAATGTAGAAAAACATTGCAAAGAAACACTCACAATGCTTCGTAATTCCGGAAATCCAAGCTTTAGATAGGAACACTCACAATCTAAACTCTAGGGCGTTTTATTGCTTATGTGAACACTGAACACAAACACTAAACAATGGTGAATAATTGAAGCTTTTAACTCTCAAAATTATTCAGAAAACCTTGAAGAATTTCGTGCAAAAATCCTCACACAAAATCACTCGTAAAACACAATGTGTATTTGTTTATAAGCTTGTAATCTGTATTTTATTATTGAAACAATCGAGTATTTATAACAATATTACTACTAGATATTCTAATCTAACCAACTAATCCTAGACTTTAGCCTCAAGCCAAGTAAATCTAGGAAAACAAGGAAAATCTCCTAACAAACACGGAAAATAAACCTAAACCGACCTAGTTTAGGATTCCTAAAAGATATGCCGGAATCTTGTTCCTTTTCCGACCAAATTCCGAAATCCAACCTAAGGAACGAACTACAACTTGACTAAACAAAGTTGACTTGGTCAAACAACACGGAAAACACGGACAACCAAGTTGCCCAACAGACTTGTTCACCCGCCAAATCACCGCCATACTGAATAAGGTGTTTTTGCGCAATTCTGAAGGACTTCCATTTTCAAGAACTTCAAGAAACCTTTGAAGCTTCAATATTTTTTTCAAGAAACCTCCATTCTTTTGTTTCCCATGCTTGATTCCATCAACCATGATCATAAAGACTCACTAAGAAATTCATAAAACATCACAAAACACCATATGGGAAAACCCTACCAAGTGGAGTGGGAAGAAAACCCATAGGCTCAACAACAAATCTATCCCTTAGCTAAACCAACGTCCCTAATGGCCTTAGACNCCAACGTCCCTAATGGCTTTGGACCATTATCCAAGCATCACTAGACTTAAGCAACAATGACCATGAGCCAAGCCAAGGCCATGGAACCCTAATCCACGCATACCATGAATCTCAAAACGACTCAATATTAGCTCTTTGTCTTCAATGCTTGAATCTGCTTCCTGATCATCCTCCCTTTCTTCAAAAGGAATTGTCCTNGTTTTATTGCTTATGTGAACACTCAACACAAACACTAAAAAAAAGGTGAATAATTGAAGCTTTTAACTCTCAAAATTATTCAGAAAACCTTGAAGAATTTCGTGCAAAAAACCCTCACACAAAATCACTCGTAAAACACAATGTGTATTTTTTTATGAACTTGTAATCTGAATTTTATTATTGAAAAAAATCGAGTATTGATAACAATATGACTACTAGATATTCTAATCTAACCAACTAATCCTAGACTTTAGCCCCAATCCAAGTAAATCTAGGAAAACAAGGAAAATCTCCTAACAAACACGGAAAATATGCCTAAACCGACCTCGTTTAGGATTCCTACAAGATATGCCGGAATCTTGTTCCCTTTTCCGACCAAATTCCGAAATCCAACCTAAGGAACAAACTACAATTTGACTAAACAAAGTTGACTTGGTCAAACAACACGGAAAACACGGACAACCAAGTTGCCCAACAGACTTGTTCACCCGTCAAATCACCGCCATACTGAATAAGGTATTTTTGCGCAATTTTGAAGGACTTCCATTTTCAAGAACTTCAGGAAACCTTTGAAGCTTCAATTTTTTTTCAAGAAACCTCCATTTTTGTGTTTCCCATGCTTGATTCCATCAACCATGATCATAAAGACTCACTAAGAAATTCATAAAACATCACAAAACACCATATGGGAAAACCCTACCAAGTGGAGTGGGAAGAAAACCCATAGGCTCAACAACAAATCTATCCTTAGCTAAACTAACGTCCTAATGGCCTTAGACCATTATCCAAGCATTATTAAATTTAGGCAACAATGACCATGAGCCAAGCCAAGGCCATGGAAGCCTAATCCACGCATACCATGAATCTCAAAACGACTCAATATTAGCTCTTTGTCTTCAATGCTTGAATCTGCTTCCTGATCAATGGGAAACTCAAAAAGTGTGACTTCTTGCAGGAAAAGATTGTTTTCTTGGGGTACATTGTAAGTGGCGCAGGTATTTTGGTAGATCCATCCAAAGTTGAAGCTGTTAAAACTTGGAAGATACCTACTAATGTTCATGAACTCAGGAGTTTTCATGGCCTAGCATCATTCTACACGAGATTCATTCAAAATTTCTCTACTATCATGGCTCCAATTACTGAATTGATAAAAAAAGGAGAATTCAACAGGAGCCAACAAGCATAGGAAGCCTTCAATGACGTAAAAGAGAGACTTTGCAATGCACTAATCCTGGTGTTGCCTGATTTTGATAAGTTGTTTGAGGTTGAATGTGATGCAAATGGTGTAGGCATTGGGGCAGTACTAATTCAGGAAAGGAAGCCTGTTTCATACTTCAGTGAGAAGCTGAGTGGCGCCAAACTGAATTACGCCCATTATGATCGTGAATTTTATGCCATTGTTCGAGCACTTGATCATTGGTCTCATTATTTGCGCCCAAAACCATTTATTTTGCATTCAGATCATGAATCCTTGAAGTATATCAATGGTCAACAGAAAATCAACCACAAACATGCCAAGTGGGTGGGATTTCTTCAATCTTTCACTTTTTCATCCAGGTACAAAGAAGGCAAGAATAATGTGGTAGCTGATTCATTATGAAGGAGATCATATCTACTTGCTATGGTTAATACTAAAGTCCTGGATTTGAGCATTTGAAGGAATTATGTGCCAGTGATTTAGATTTTGCTTCAGAATATCAACATCCTTCCAGAAACTACCCAATTCAGGATGGAGTCTTATTCAGAAACAATAAACTGTGCATTCCTAAAAGTGGAGTACGTGAATTGTTGATACGGGAGGATCATAGTGGCGCACTTGCTGGACACTTTGGGATTCACAAGACGTACGATATGGTGAGTGAATATTTTTATTGGCCAAAGATGTTTGGTGATATTCAATCAGTAGTTTCCAGGTGTGCTCCATTTCAAAGGGCGAAATCCACTTTTGTCACAGGACTTTACACGCCAATACATGTTCCTAATACACAAACGGGACGAGATTCAATGATGGTAGTGGTTGACAGGTTCTCTAAGATGGCGCATTTTGTGGCCATGAATAAAACTGATGATGCTCAACATGTTGCTGTTCTATACATTAAGGAGACTGTGAAGCTGCATGGAATTCCCAAAAATGTGGTAAGTGAGAGAGATTCAAAATTTTTGACTAACTTTTGGAAGTGTTTGTGGAAGATGGTTGGTACCAAGCTGCTTTTTAGTACTTCTCATCACCCCCAAAAAGATGGCCAGACTGAAGTCAGAAACATAACTTTGGGCACCTTGTTGCGTGGACTTATGTGTAAGACACAGAAGGATTGGGATGTGTGCCTTTGCCATGCTGAATTTGCTTATAACAGGGCTGTTTCATCCACCACCCAGGACATTCCCCATTCGATATTGTGTATGGGATCAATCCATATATGCCCATTGATCTGATTTCCTTGGTTAGATGCGCAAAAGAGGGTGGAAATCTTCAATAAAACGTGTGAAACAGTTAAGAAGAAGATTTCTAAGATGAATGAAGTCTAAAGGAGACGGTCCAATAAGAAGAGAACTCAGCATGTTTTCAAACCTGGAGATTTGGTATGGATTAATCTCAGAAAGGAACGTTTTCCACATAAAAGAAAGAATAGATTAATGCCTAGAGCTAATGGACCTTTTGAGGTGATTGAAGTATATGGTGATAATGCCTATAAAATTGATTTGCGTGATGAGTATGGTAATGTGAGTGCTACTTTCAATATTGGCGATCTCTCTCCATAATATGAGGATGTGAATTTGAGGGCAAATTCTTTTCAAATAGGGGAGAATGATATGAATTTAGGATCTAGTGAAATATCCTATGATACACCAATAGTAGATGAGCCAATCAATCTATTAATAAATACTATTGGGTTTGATAAGGATAAATCACAGGTTTGGGTGACAATGATTATGAGCACTAATACTATGGAGACATGTGACGGTGGTGGCTTCCTAGCCAACACTATTGGTTGTTGATCATTATATGCTTTGTCAATGGTGGAGTGAGTCATTAAAGAAGGTTTAACAGATTATTAATGCACTCATAGAATGGTTCGCAATGGTGGTTACAGGGAACAGGTTGGTTTGGTCCATGAGTTTTTTCCCATATCACTTGATAGGGTTTTCTCATTTTGGACATTATTATTAGTTCTTGTAGAGTCTTGATCATCATAAATATTCTAAAATATATGGAGATTGGTTTCTTGAAGGTTTCTTGATTAAAAGATTGAATCTTGAAGCATTTCTTGAAGTTCTTGAATTTGCGCAAAATGGACGAAGCATTGTGGCGTGTATTTTGACGATCTTTCAAGAACTTGGGCAACAAGTTATTTTCGTGATTTTTAGGATAATTTCTGATGATTATCTTGTTTATTAATTATTTAGTCAAGTTGTTAGGATATTTTCATGATTAGTTAGTTTGTTAGTTAGAGTTTGTTAGGCAAGATAAGATCAAGTTGCAAGTAGCATGATGACGTGGCAATCTTATCTTGAGTTTGTTGAGCAACTTGTGCAAGTGGCACAAGTGGGCGCGTTTTCCTACTTGTTTTCACGTGTTTCTTAGTTGTTTTAGCTAGGATTTTGTTGATGGTTATACTTATAAATAATCTCAACATTAGGTTGTAAAATTAATTAAGTTTTATGCATTGAAAATTCAATATTTGAATTTCCGGAAATTTGCGCAATTTTACTTGTTCGAATTTTCTATCATAACTTTGTGAGTCAAGAGTGATCAATAAATGTAGAACCTGGTTGATTAATTACAGTAGTGTATTGTTTAATTAGTCTTCAACTAAATCAATCCAGGAGTGGAGAGTTTAATTGCTAAAAAAAAATCGTAAGTTTTAGGTTGTATTTGTGAGTACCACTTAAAATCCACATCAACAAGTTATCTAAATAATTAATTAACAAGATAATCATCAGATTTTAAGCTAAAAATCACAAATATACTTGATGCCCAAGAACTTGGAAAAATCGCCAAAAACTCGCCAAGAAATGCCTCGCTATTTTGCGCAATTTCCAAGATTTCTTCAAGAACTTCAAGAAATGCTTCAAGATCAAATTTTTTAATTAAGAAAACTTCAAGAATCCGTTCTCCATGTATTTTAGCATAATTATGATGATCAAGACTCACCAAGAAATACAGTGGGAAATGAGAAAAACCCTAGCAAATATAGTGGGAAAGAACTCATAGGCAAAAACCATCTTGTTCCTCAATATCCACCATTCTTTGCCTTTGATTTACGTGCCACTTAATGATATGTAACCATGCACACATAAATCCCTACCCTTAATGCACCCATATAGCTTATATCACCATATGCAATTATTTCACCTATGTTTGCACCCTTGCTATCGATATTACCACCTTCGAAGTTAATTGCAATGATATCACTAATATTATCAATAGCACTAATATCATTATCAATTGCACTGATATCATTAATTTTATCAATGTCACTGTTGCCTGCACTTAAATCATCCTCCCCTTCTTCAAAAGGGTTTGACCTCAAACTTTGAAGTTTTTCATCAGGAATGTATGTAGATAAATCACCTATATTGAAAGTAGCATGGACTCCATATTCTCCTGGTAGCTCAAGTTGATAAGCATTATCCAACTTTTTTCAAAATCTTTAATGGTGCATCAATTTATCTTTCCTGTGATTAGGAAACCTTTCCTTCCTGAGATGTAACCAAACCAAATCACCTTCCTTGAATTGATGTGGGCTTCTGTGCTTATTTGCGCGAGCTTTATATTGATCATTCACCTTTTCAATTCTTGCTCGGATATGGGCATGTAACTTCTGCATATATTAAATTTTATCCAAAGTAGTCTTATGAACCAACTCACCTTTAGGAACATAAAGGAAACCAATTGGAAACATGGGATTGACTCCATAAAAACCTTCAAAGGGTGGGTGATGCTTTTGGTCTATGCAATGCATCTAGTTCGTTATTAGATTGATGAATGAGGTACTAAGGTCGTTTCTAAATGATGTGAATTTGAGTACAAGTGATATATCCTATGATACACCAATAGTGGATGAGCCAAATTAATAAATCCTATTGGTTGTGATTAGGATAAATCACAGGTTTGGGTGACAATGATTATGGTTAACACTAACACTGTGGAGACATGTAGTGGTGGTGGCTTACTAGCCAACACTATTGGTTATTAATCATTAATATGCTTTGTCACTGGTTCAGTGAGTCATACAAGATTAATGCACTCACAGGATTGATCACAATGGTGGTCACAGGGAACAAGTTGGTTTGGTCCATGAGGTTTTTCCCATTTCACTTGATAGGGTTTTTCTCATTTTGGACATTATTGCTTTCATTCTTGTGGAGTCTTGTTCATCATAATTATGCTAAAATACATGGAGAATGGTTTCTTGATTAAAAGATCGAATCTTGAATCATTTCTTGAAGTTTCTTGGAATTCTTGAATTTTGCGCAAAAAAGGACGAAGCAACATGGCGAGGACTATTTTTGTGGTTCTTGGGCATCTTCAAGATTTTGTGATTTTTAGCTTTAATTCTGATGATTATCTTGTTTATTGATTGTTTAGTCATGTTGTTAGGATAATTTCTTGATTAGATTAGTTTGTTAGAGTTTGTTAGCAAGATAAGGTCAAGTTGCAATGATGATGTGGCATTCTTATCTTGTGAGTCATAGTTGAGTCATGTAAGCTGAATTTCAGCCCAACTTGTGCGTGGATTAGGAGTGTTAGGGACTTATCAAGTTGTTAGAACTCAGTCTTAGGTTGTCTTATAAATAGCTTGTTAATTCCTTGTAAATTGTATAAGTATTACACATTGAATTTACGAAAATTTACGCAATTTTGTAAGTAAACTTTGTTCGAATTTTTCTTCATAAATTTGTGAGTAAAGAGAGATAAACAAATTTAGATCCTAGTTAATCAATTACAAGAGTGTATTGATTAATTAGTTTTCAATTAAATTAATCTAGGAGTGGAGATTTAATTGACAAAAATCGTGAGTTTTAGGTGTTATTTGCGAGTACCACTTAAAATCCACATCAATTTGGTATCAGATTTCAAAGGTTTTTCGATCCATCATGGGGGAATCAAATTTGACACAACTTATCCAAGACATGATGACTAAATTAGAGGCTATGGACGTGAGACAAAAGCAAGATAATGTCCGCATTGATGTTTTGGTGCAACAATTGCAACGAAAGCTTGATCCTCAATCCTTACATTATTTTCGTGGTGATGATGAAGGTTCTCACTCATCTTCTTCTTTTGACTCCCATAAAAAAAACTTTCCAAAAGCAGGCCAAAGTTAGATGATCGTGGCATTAAACTTGGTTACTTCACTGGCCAAGGTTCCCCATATTACTATCTTGAATGGGAAAGGCAAGTGGAGAAGAATGTTGAATATAAAGGTTTTGATGATTAAAAAAACCTTAAAGATTGCTTACATCAAACTAACCAAAACGGTAGGATTGTGGTATGAGGGCGTCAAAGCCAAGAGAAAATGCCAAAACAAAGCCAAAATAGATACCTGGTCTCACCTTAAGAAGAAATTGCGTGACAAATATATTCCTTTTGACTTTGATCAGCAAAATTATGTCAAGTTGACTTCTCTATATCAGGGAACTATGAGTGTGTGATTATATTTCAGAGTTTGAAAGGTTATCTTTGCTTTGTGATTTGGAGGAAAAAGAACACATGAAGATGGCAAGATTTTTGCAAGGCTTGAACAAAAATATTGATAAGGAGCTTGATCTGGCTCAATATCATACTTTTGATGATCTCTGCAAGTTGGCTCTAAAAGTGGAAAAGCGTATGAAAGGGGACACCACACGAAATTTCGTGCCTTTCACTGGTAGTTCACCCTACACTCTTCAAGATAAAAATGCCAACGGAAATCAACCACCACAAACAACACAAGCATCTGCAACTCCCAGCTCTTCAGGGGACAAGCCAAAAAGGTGATTTCTAAAGCAGAAGATGAAGACCGCAGGAGATGTTTTAAATGTCAAGGTTATTGTCACATTGCTTTTGCTTGTACCTCAAAATGCACATTAGCAATGGAACAAGCCAGATTATGGGCAACTGAGTAAGAAATTTATCAGATTGTGGTTGAAGATGATGAGGACATCATTGAAAACCAAAGAGGGGAGGATTTTGATGAAGACACCCTAGAAAATGTGAATCAGCCTCCATTGCTATAGGGTGGTGAAGCTTTTATGTTTAGAAGAGCATCGCATACAGCTGTGGAACCACATACAACGCAGAGGGAAAGTCTATTTCACAGTGTCTGCAAAATTGGTCCCTACCTATGAAATTTAATCATTGACAGTGGATCCTGCACAAATGTGGGTTCAAAAGTGATCCAAAGTCAACTTCTTTGTCTCATGAACCGGTTGCACTAGTCTTGGAAACTCTTGGGTTTATCCATTTTCTACAAAGACCGAATTCAAGTGTTGCATCTCAAGGGTTGATTGAAGGCCCAAAGTACAAGTCTAAAAGAAGCAACACGTGTGGCCCATTAAGCTATTGTTTTTGGCGTGGATTTCTATCTTATTCCTAGTTTATTTCTGATTATAATAATGTCATGAGTCACTCTTAAAGTTGCTCTTAATGGCTGGTTATGTAGGAGGTTTTTTAGGCCTTATTTTTAGCTGATCATCACTAGCTAATTAAGGCATTTAGTGGTAGCCTAAATTAAGGAAAACTGTTGGTTGTTTGTTTCCCTTTAGGGACGGTTCTCCCCTTGACTTTTAGTTGCTTTTGTCTTTTCATTTGATACTCCTCATTACTATATAATGGAGAGCAAACAAGAAATAAAATCAGTTTTGAGTTATTCACAAAAAAACCGTGAGGTTGCCTAAGATTCTTCTTTGTGTTTGTCGGAAGTGTGAGTGTTGTTCCTCGTTGCTTTGAGTTATTTCTTGAGTGACAAGATTAGGGAGAGATTGAGTGTGTCTTTTCTCTATCCTAAGAACCCAGAACTTTGAGTGTGTTCTTGAGTTTTGGTTAATTTCGCAATTTAAAGTTGTTTTTCTTTCGAGTCTAAATACCATTACAATTTGTTGGAGGGGTATATTAGACTTACATCATCTGGTATCAGAGCCTGGATAAGATTTTTGGTGGGAAAAATCGGTCAGTTTGAAGGAGCTTGAACAAAACAGCAGATTCGGTCAGTTTGGAGTTGCGGTTTGTAAAGGCAATATCTCCTTCGTTTTTTGTCCAAATTGAGTGATTCTTTTTTTGAATCTGGATTTTATTTTGTGTAGAGTACTCAAAAAAAATTTCAGATTTTTTAGATATGTTTTGCTAATAAACTGGGCAGGTTTTTGGAAGCAGCGCAGAAAAGGGGCAAAACTGGGAAGGCAGATTTAAACAGAAGATATCTCCCTCATCCGAAGAGCTTTTGAGGAGTTTCGTTTTTTCAAATTTATTGTTTTGATCTGAATTTTCTGAATTTATAAGCCTTTGAGAGTCTCGAGGATATTTTCATTTTGCTTTTTGTCTCTAATTTCGGCAGTTCTCAATCCTTGTAATTGTAATAGTCTAGCAAAATAGTGGAAAATCATGGATAGTGAGGCGTTTGCTAAAATGTTGCAAACAATTACTGAAAAATTGGAGAGTTTGGAGAAAAAAACGGAAGAAAGTGAGGAGGAAAAGGCTAGGCAAAATACTAGGATGGATGCAATTGCCGATATGGTGTTGCAAACAACTAGAAAACTGAACGACTTAGAAAATGAGGATGTGGGTAGTGGGAGCAGTCTTAGGCAATTTGATGAAGATAGGGGGCTTAAGATTGACCTACCAGAATTTGATGGGGGGCATGATAGTGAGGCCTTTCTAGATTGGGTAAGGCAAATTGAAACTGTTTTTGAGTATAAGGGGTTTGATGATAAAAAAAGGTTCAAATTGTCTGTTCTAAAACTCACTAAACTCGCTGCCCTATGGTATGAAAACCTCAAGGCAAATAGAAGGAGAGAGGGAAAAGAAAAAATTGACTCATGGGAGAAGTTGAAAAAAGAAGATGAGGGATAAATGGGTAAATAGGGAGTATGAACAAGAACATTACTTAAAATTGACCCTCTTTCCCAAGAAAACATGAGTGTAGAAGATTACATTAAGGATTTTGAGAAGTTGTGTTTGGTGTGTGACTTACAAGAGAAGGAGACCTTCAAAATCGCTCGTTTTATAAAAGGTCTTTCGAAGAGTATTAGCCAAAAAGTGGAAGTGACTCACTATACCACTTTTAGTGATGTTTGTAAATTGGCTATTCGTTACGAAACTCAATTGAAAGAAGAGAAGCTCAAAACTTCTTTCAAAAGTCCTATGGAATTTACTCCTACTTACTCAAAGGGGAGTACGTTTCAAAACAAAACAGGTGGCTCCTTTCAAAATAAGTCTTCTTTTTCTGGTTCTAAGTTTGACAAAGGGAAAGAAAAGAATGTAATTTCACCTAGTGAACTTGCTACTAGGAGAAAGTGTTTCAAGTGTCATGGTAGAGGGCATATAGCATCCGAGTGCCCTAGCAAAAATGTGTTGACTGCTTCACAATGTGCCTTATTTGACGAAGAAGAAAAAATCTATAATTTTGTTACACAAGAGGAAGATGAAGAGTTTGATGAAGAGTATGATGAGGATATACCTCCAGAGAATGAAATGAGCATGGTTCGGAAAATATTGTTTAGTGAGCCGGAAGTTGATGAGAAGCAAAGGAACAATTTTTTCCATACTAGATGCATGATTGGAGAGAAGACTTGCAATGTGATTGTTGATGGTGGTGCACAAACTGATGTAATCTTTTCCGAAGCTGTGAGTAAATTGAAGCTTACTACTAGAGATCATGAAGAGCCATACAAGTTGAATTGGTTGAACGATGGCACGGGAATAAGAGTAAAGAAGCAAGCTTTGGTGTCCTACTCCATTGGAAGCTTTGAAGATGAGAGGTGGTGCGACATACTACCTATGGATGCTTGTCATTTACTACTTGGAAGACCATGGCAGTTTGATCATGATTCGGAGCATAAAGGTAGATCTAATATGTATGTTGTAACTACTAGAGATGGTAGGAGAGTTAGATTATTACCTTTACCACCCAAAGTTGCTAAAAAGGAAAAAGAGAAAAGCAACTATCTTGTAACTTGTAATGAATTTGAGAAAATAGGGGAAGAGAATGGGGGAGGGTATGCTTTGGTTGTGAGAACCAAAGATGAACTTGGTACTACTTGTAATGACTCATCCACACTAAATGAGTTGTTAGAAGAGTACAAGGATGTTTTTCCCAATGACTTGCCCAATGGCCTCCCACCTATAAGGGGCATTGAGCACGCCATTGACTTGATTCCTGGAGCACCTTTGCCCAACAAGGCTGCCTATAGGTGTAATCCGGAGGAGAGTAAGGAACTTGAAAGGCAAGTGAATGAATTGATAGAGAGAGGCTATGTGAGAGAGAGCCTTAGCCCTTGCGCCGTTCCTGCCCTCTTAGTACCCAAGAAAGATGGTACTTGGAGAATGTGTGTTGATAGTCGTGCCATTAACAATATAACCATCAAATATCGTTTCCCTATGCCTCGTTTGCAAGATATGTTAGATGAGTTGAGTGGTGCCTTAGTCTTTTCAAAAATTGACTTAAGGAGTGGTTACCATCAAATGAGAATTCGAGAGGGAGATGAGTGGAAAACGGCTTTCAAAACAAAGAAAGGGTTGTATGAGTGGTTGGTGATGCCATTTGGGCTTTGCAACGCCCCAAGCTCCTTCATGAGATTGATGAATGAAGTTCTCCGTCCTTTTATTAATGATTTTATTGTTGTTTACTTAGATGACATTCATGTGTTTAGTAAAAACAATGAAGATCATGTAATTCATTTCAGGAGGTTGTTTGAAAAATTGAGGGAGGTAAAGTTGTATGGGAAGCTTGAGAAATGTGTATTCATGACGCCTAGTGTTGTATTCTTAGGGTACATTGTGACAGGAGAGGGGGTACTTATAGATCCGGAAAAGGTGAAAGCAGTTCAATCTTGGTTAGCTCCAACCAATGTGCACGAAGTTCGAAGTTTTCATGGACTAGCCTCATTCTATAGGCGGTTCATTAAGAGCTTCTCCACCATCATGGCTCCAATCACAGAATTGACAAAGAAAGGTGATTTTAAGTGGAATGAAGCGACACAAAGGGCCTTTGAAAAGGTCAGATTTCTTCTTTGCAATGCTCCTATACTTGTGATTCCAGATTTTAACAAGGTATTTGAGGTGGAGTGTGATGCAAGTAGAATTGGGATAGGTGCTGTTTTGATTCAACAGAAGAAGCCCGTGAGTTACTTTAGTAAGAAGTTGAATGGGGCAAAGTTGAACTATTCCACTTATGACCGTGAGTTCTACGCTATAGTTAGAGCACTTGATCATTGGTCTCACTACCTTAGGCCAAAGCCATTTGTTCATCATTCCGATCATGAGGCTCTAAAGTTCATACATGGGTAACAAAAGCTCAACAAGAGGCATGCTAAATGGGTGGAGTTTCTCCAATCATTTACTTTCAGTTCCAAGTACAAAGATGGTAAGAGTAATGTCACGGCCGATGCATTATCTCGTCGAAACTATTTGCTTTCCATGGTAGATGCTAAAATCTTGGGTTTTGATCAACTCAAGGAGTGCTACAAGGATGATCCCGACTTTGCTAGTGAGATGGAGAGTCCTACTAAGGATTTTGTGAGGCAAGATGGTTACCTATTTAAGGGTAACAAGTTGTGTGTTCCGAAGAGTGGAGTAAGGGAGTTTTTGGTGAGAGAAGTCCATAGTGGGGGATTGGCCGGACATTTTGGGATACAAAAGACCCTTGATATTTTAGGCGAACACTTCTATTGGCCTAGAATGATCAAGGATGTTACTCATGTTGTTGAGAGATGTGCTACTTGTCAAAAGGCTAAGGGGCACTTCACCAAGGGTCTCTACACTCCATTGCCNTTCTCTACACTCCATTGCATGTTCCTGATGCTCCTTAGGAAAGTGTTATTATGGATTTCATTGTGGGGTTGCCACGGACGCAAAGGGGAAGAGATAGCATCATGGTAGTGGTAGATAGATTTTCTAAAATGGCACACTTTGTAGCTTGTAATAAAACTGATGATGCCTTGAAAGTGGCCGAACTGTACTTCAAGGAAATTGTCAAACTCCATGGCATTCCTCGAAGTATAGTATCTGATAGGGACTCCAAATTCCTCAGTCACTTTTGGAGGACCCTATGGAAATTTGTTGGTACCAAGTTGCTATTTAGTACCTCTCATCATCCCCAAACTGATGGGCAAACAGAGGTGACAAATAGAACTTTGGGTACGTTGTTGAGAGGACTTGTGAGCAAAACGCAAAAGGATTGGGACATGAAACTAGCCCATGCGGAGTTTGCTTACAATAGAGCTCATTCCCTAACTACTTCTCGTTCCCCATTTGAAGTAGTTTATGGAGTGAACCCATTTGCGCCGATTGATCTTGTTCCCATGGTTATGAGTGACATTGTGAAGAAAGATGCTAAGAGGAGGGTGGAAACCTTTCAAAAAACCTGTGAGCAAGTGAAGAAAAGAATTGAGGAGATGAATAAAAAATACCAAGAGAGAGCCAATAAAAACCGCAAACAACCTATTTTTCATCCGGGGGACTTGGTTTGGTTACATTTGAGGAAGGAGAGGTTCCCTAAGCTTCGCAAGAACAAGCTTGTGCCTCGTTCTGATGGTCCTTTTAGAGTTCTTGAGAGGGTGAATGACAGTGCTTACAAAATTGAGCTTCCAGATGAGTTGATGGGCGTTAGTGCTACTTTCAATGTAGGGGATTTGTCACCATACTTGGATGATTCAAGTTTGCGGGCAAACTTTTCTAAAGAAGGGGGAAATGATCCAAAGTCAACTTCTTTGTCTCATGAACCAGTTGCACTAGTCTTGGAAACTCTTGGGTTTCATCCATTTTCTACAAAGAACGAATTCAAGTGTTGCATCTCAAGAGTTGATTGAAGGCCCAAAGTACGAGTCTAAAAGAAGCTACACGTGTGGCCCATTAAGCTACTGTTTTTGGCGTGGATTTCTATCTTATTCCTAGTTTATTTCTGATTATAATAATGCCATGAGTCACTCTTAAAGTTGCTCTTAATGGCTGGTTATGTAGGAGGTTTTTTAGGCCTTATTTTTAGCTGATCATCACTAGCTAATTAAGGCATTTAGTGGTAGCTTAAATTAAGGATAACTGTTGGCTGTTTGTTTCCCTTTAGGGAAGGTTCTCCCCTTGACTTTTGGTGGATTTTGTCTTTTCATTTGCTACTCCTCATTACTACATATTGGAGAGAAAACAAGAAATAAAATCAGTTTTGAGTTATTCACAAAAAAACCGTGAGGTTGCCTAAAATTCTTCTTTGTGTTTGTCCGAAGTGTGAGTGTTGTTCCTTGTTGCTTTGAGTTAGTTCTTGAGTGACAAGATTAGGGAGAGATTGAGTGTGTCTTGTCTCTAGCCTAAGAACCCAGAACTTTGAGTGTGTTCTTGAGTTTTGGTTAATTTCTCAATTTTTAAGTTGTTTCAAGGTGAGTTGTTTTTCTTTCGAGTCTAAATACCATTACAATTTGGAGGGGTATATTAGACTTACATCAAAAAGATCTGGTAAAAAGGTTTAAATTGACTCAGAGAGACCATACTAGTCCTTATAAGTTAAATTGGCTTGATGATACAAAAGGGAATGAAGTAAGGAAGCAAGCACTGATGAATTTCACCATTGGCATATACATGACTTGTTGTGGTGTGATGTTGTGCCTATGACTGCATGCCAATTGCTCTTGGGAAGACCCTGGCAATATGATAGGAAGGTGCAACACAATGGAGAATCGAATGTATACACGGTTTTTGATCTATATCTTAGGTCTAAACTAAGTGCTTGGACTCAAGATAGATTGATAGGGTAGAAAAATGTAGCAAAGGAACACTCACAATGCTTCGTAATTCCGGAAATCCTAGCTTTAGATAGGAACACTCACAATCTAAACTCTTGGGCGTTTTATTGCTTATGTGAACACTCAACACAAACACTAAAACAATGGTGAATAATTGAAGCTTTTAACTCTCAAAATTATTCAGAAAACCTTGAAGAATTTCGTGCAAAAACCTCACACAAAATCACTTGTAAAACACAATGTGTATTTGTTTCTAAACTTGTAATCTGAATTTTATTGAATAAAACATGGGTATTTATAGTACAAATACCTTAGGACTCCTAAACAATCTTGGATAAAACTCCCTAAAGTATCTAGGAAATAAAACAACTCCTAAAGACACACTAATCCTAGTACATCCGGCCTTCACAAGATAAACATACAACTTGATAAGTATGCCACCTCATTATTGTAAGTTGATCTTATCTTGCCTAACAACTCTATTAAACTAACTAATCAAGAAAATATCCTAACAACTTACCTAAATAACTATTTAACAAGATAATTATCAGATTTTAAACAATATATTACAAGATAACTTGTTGCCCAAGAACTTGGAAAAATAGCAACGTACTCGCCATTTTGAACGCCAACTTATGCTTCGTCAATGATGAATGCCAACTTATAAACCTTCCTTTCCAAGTGTTGAACGCCAAGTGAACGCCTAGCTAGCCTTGAACGCCAAGTGAACGCCTAGCTAGCCTTGAATGCCAAGTGAACACCTAGTGGCGTGTGGCCTTATTCAAGTATGAGTGTTATACAACAATGACCATGAGCTAATCCAAAGCCATGTAGCCCAAATGAATGCCACCCTTGAATCTCAGGACGACTTAGAATCAACTCTTTCTCTTCAATGCTTGAATCTGCTTCCTGATCATCCTCCCTTTCTTCAAAAGGAATTGTCCTCAATTCTTGAATCTGCTTATCATCCGAGTAAGGACTCAAATCCCCAATGTTGAAGGTGCTAGCCACGCCATATTCATCTCCAATGTCTATCTTGTAAGCATTGTCACCATACTTCTGTAGAACCTTGAAAGGACCCTCTGCCCTAGGCATGAGCTTGTGCTTGCGTTTGCCAGGGAACCTTTCTTTTCTGAGATGCACCCAAACCAAATCACCTGGATTGAAGGACCTAGGAATGCGTCGTTTATTAGCATTCCTCTTGTACATCTCATTGACCTTCTCAATCCTTGCTTTGATTTGCGCATGTAACTTCATCATGTTCTCAGCTTGCTTCTTTGCATCCTCATGCATATACTCACTCTTTGGAATATCAATTAGGTCTATAGGAACGTGTGGATTCACCCCATATACTACCTCAAATGGCGAGTGTTGAGTAGCATAAGTTGCAGTCCTATTGTACGCAAACTCTGCAGGACATAACTTCACATCCCAATCTTTACCAGTCTTGCTTACCAGTTCTCTCAACAATGATCCAATTGTTCTATTTGTAACCTCTGTTTTTCCGTCAGTTTGTGGGTGATGAGAGGTGCTAAATAAGAGCTTAGTACCTATCAATTTCCATAAACCTTTCCAAAAGTAGCTCAAAAACTTACTATCTCTATCCGAAACGATCGTTTGTGGTATGCCATGCAGCCTAACAATCTCCTTGAAGTATAGAGAAGCCACGCCAATTGCATCTTCAGTTTTATGACAAGCTATGAAGTGCGCCATCTTGGAAAACCTATCAACCACCACCATGATTGAATCCTTGCCTCTCTGTGTTCTAGGTAAGGCCACAATGAAATCCATGCTGACGTCTTCCCAAGGTCTCCATGGAACTGGAAGTGGAGTATACAAACCCTTATAAAACGTGATGTTGGCTCTTTGACAAGTACCACAACGAGCAAGAATAGCATGTACATCCACCAACCATCTTGGCCATAAAAGTGTTGCTGTGACAAATATTCAACAGTCTGTGTTTATGCCAAGTGTCCAGCTAGTCCTCCCTCATCTTACCAATAGTTCACGAATTGCACACTTAGGTATGCAAAGCTTGTTCCCCTTGAATAAGAAACCTTCCACAACATTGTAATGGCTACTTGGGTTTTGCGCACATTGGTGAAAAATGTCTCCAATGTCCGAATCCTTCTTATAATATTCCTTGATGATTTCGAACCCTAAAACTCTAGAATCCACCATTGCAATTAAATTATGTCTCCTTGAAAGAGCATCCGCCACAACATTAGCCTTGCCTGCCTTATATTTTGCAGAAAAAGTAAAAGATTGTAAGAACTCAACCTACTTTGCGTGCTTTGCATTCAACTTCTGTTGGCTATTGGTATGTCTCAATGAATCATGATCAGAATGAAGAACAAAAGATTGTGGACGCAAATAATGACTCCAATGATCCAACGCTCTGATCATGGCATAGAACTCCTTGTCATATGTGGAATAGTTCAACTTTCCTCCACTCAGCTTTTCACTAAAATAAGACACTGGCCTTCCTCCTTGTATGAGAACTGCGCCAATCCCTGTACCACTTGCATCACACTCAACCTCAAAAGGCTTAGTGAAATCAGGCAATGCTAGAATAGGTGCGTTACACATCTTTTCCTTCACCAATTCAAAGGCTTGTTGCGCTTGTCTAGTCCACTCAAACTTCCCTTGTTTCGTGCATTCAGTTATGGGACTCATAATAGTGCTAAAATTTCGAATGAATCTCCTATAGAATGATGCTAAGCCATGGAAAGATCTTACTTAAGTAACTGTTGTCGGAACTGGCCATGATGCTATAGCTTCAACCTTTTGTGGGTCCACCTCGATACCCTCATGTGAAACAATGTAGCCTAGAAAGCTAATCTCCTTTTGCATGAAATCACACTTCTCTAGCTTCCCATAGAGCTTTTGTTTCCTTAAAGTCTCAAACACTTGGCGCAANTAGAGCTTTTGCTTCCTTAAAGTCTCAAACACTTGACGCAAGTGATCCATGTGTTCATCTTCGTCTTTGCTATACACCAATATGTCATCAAGGTAAACTACAACAAATTTACCAATGAAAGGACGCAATACCTCATTCATAAGTCTCATGAAAGTGCTAGGTGCATTCGTCAATCCAAAAGGCATGACCATCCATTCATACAACCCATGTTTGGTTTTGAAAGCAGTCTTCCATTCATCCCCTTCCCTCATACGTATTTGGTGATAATTACTACGCAAATCATATTTGAAAATAGTTCGGAACCACTCAATTCATCTAAGAGATCATCCAATCTAGGGATACGAAACCTATACTTCACTGTGATGTGATTCACAGCTCTACTATCAATGCACATACGCCATGTTCCATCCTTCTTTGGAACCAACAACGTGGGAACTGCGCAAGGGCTCATGCTTTCCCTCACATATCCTCGTTCCATCAACTCGTCAATTTGTCTCTGTAACTCTTTTGTCTCCTCTGGGTTGCATCTATAAGGAGGCTTATTTGGGATAGGAGCTCCAGGGATCAAATCAATTTGATGTTCAATACCTCTTATTGGGGGTAATCCTTAAGGCAAATCTGCCAGAAACACATCCTCAAAATCACGAAGTAAGGCTCGTAATTTTGGGTGTTCAACTTTGTCAAAAGTCAACCTTGGTCGCCTCTTTGTGCCGTTTTCCAAGTTCACTTGGCGTAAGTGGAAACAAGGCCTTAGTCTTGCCATCCTTGACGACCTTGTATACATTAGTCTTACCATCATGCAAAGTTTTTCGATCAAATTGCCAAGGTCTACCCAACAATATATCACACGCATCCATAGGCACAACATCACACAATACTTCATCATGATAGCTACCAATTGCAAAATTAATCAAGGCTTGCTTACGGACCCTAACTTCATTGACATCATCTAACCACTTAAGTTTGTATGGCTTAGGGTGTCTCGTTGTTTTTAATTGCAACTTGTCCGTCAACTTTGATGATATAACATTAGCACAACTACCACCATCTATAATGAGGTTGCATTTAGTATTGTTTACCTTGCAACGAGTGTGAAAGATGTTTTTACGTTGATCCTCATCCACGAATTTTGAGTGCAAGACCCTTCTAAGGACCAAGTTGTTCTCATAAGGCTCCCCCTCTTGTTCCTCGTCACTTTCTGGGTGGCATTCTTCCATGTCACTCCCTTCTTCCTCATGATTGTTGTCCTCAAAGGCATCAATCTCTTGGATTTCACGAATTGTCAAAGTTCTCAAAGTTGGACAATCCTTTCTGTAGTGACCATAGCCCTTGCACTTGAAACAAGTCACCTTAGGAACACCATCTTCAAAAGTTTCGGTCTTTTTGCCCTTATCCACACTAGGAGTCACGTTCTTCATAGGCTCAACCTTAGATTCATTGGTTGATGAAACACTAGAAGCTTTGAAGCCTTGATATGGCCTCGTGGTTGGCTTAGACACTCCACGCTTCTTTTGTTTTTCTAAGATCACCGCCGTTTTACTCACTTCATCAAAAGATAGGTTTGGTTGCAATTCTATCTTGTCACGAATATCTAGGTTCAAACCTCCAATGAAACGAGCAATCCTTTGTTCCTCCCTTTCTTCAATCTCACATTGCATAGTTAGCTTTTCAAAGTAGGAAATATAATCCTCCATTGCCTTCGTACCTTGCTTCAATGTAGCCAACTTAATGTATAGATCTTGTTGATAGTTTGAAGGAACGAATCTTTTCCTTAGGATCTTCTTAAGCTTCTCCCAAGTTTCAATATTGCTCTTGCCTTCACGTTGCCTATTCTTCTTAACTCCATTAAACCACATGGACGCATACTTAGACAACTTAGCCACGACAATTTTGTACTTCTTCTCCTCGTTGGTGCCTTTGAACTCAAAGTAACGTTCTAATGCAAGCTCCCATTCAAGGTAGGCCTCAGCGTCACCTTGGCCATCAAATTCCCCAACTTCAAACTTCAAACCACGATCATCATCTAGGGGCTTAAGGTTACCCTTCATACGAATCACTTCTGTAGAGGAACAACTCTTGAAGTTTGTTCGTTTGTTCCGAAAGTTGATTGAAGAGTTCGACGTTCACCGTCTCTTTTGACGAATTCCCTTCACTATCCATGGGCTAAAACTGTAGCTCTAACACCACTTGATCTATATCTTAGGTCTAAACTAAGTGCTTGGACTCAAGATAGATTGATAGGGTAGAAAAACATAGCAAAGGAACACTCACAATGCTTCGTAATTCCGGAAATCCTAGCTTTAGATAGGAACACTCACAATCTAAACTCTAGGGCGTTTTATTGCTTATGTGAACACTCAACACAAACACTAAAACAATGGTGAATAATTGAAGCTTTTAACTCTCAAAATTATTCAGAAAACCTTGAAGAATTTCGTGCAAAAACCTCACACAAAATCACTCGTAAAACACAATGTGTATTTGTTTCTAAACTTTTATTCTGAATTTTATTGAATAAAACATGGGTATTTATAGTACACATACCTTAGGACTCCTAAACAATCTTGGATAAAACTCCCTAAAGTATCTAGGAAATAAAACAACTCCTAAAGACACACTAATCCTAGTAAATCCGGCCTTCACAAGATAAACATACAACTTGATAAGTATGCCACCTCATTATTGTAAGTTGATCTTATCTTGCCTAACAACTCTNTGCCTAAAACTCTATCAAACTAACTAATCAAGAAAATATCCTAACAACTTACCTAAATAACTATTTAACAAGATAATTATCAGATTTTAAACTATAAATTACAAGATAACTTGTTGCCCAAGAACTTGGAAAAATAGCAACGTACTCACCATTTTGAACGCCAACTTATCCTCGCCAAGTGTTTGAACGCCATCTTACACTTGCCACTGTTGACCGCCAACTTATGCTTCGTCAATGCTGAATGCCAACTTATAAACCTTCCTTTCCAAGTGTTGAACGCCAAGTGAACGCCTAGCTAGCCTTGAACGCCAAGTGAACGCCTAGTGGCGTGTGGCCTTATTCAAGTATGAGTGTTATGCAACAATGACCATGAGCTAATCCAAAGCCATGTAACCCAATTGAACGCCACCCTTGAATCTCAGGACGACTTAGAATCAACTCTTTCTCTTCAATGCTTGAATCTGCTTCCTGATCAGCTTTGAAGGATGGGACATGAATCAATCTCCTACCATTGACTCCATCTGCTAAGGAATTTGAGAAGGAACTGGAGCAAGAGAACCCCGCATATATTATTTTTGTACAGGAAGCAACATCGAATAAAGTATCAACTAATTTACGCCTCACTCCTTTACTAGAATAATTTGCTAATGTATTTCCTGTTGAATTGCCTGATGAACTACCCCCAATCAGAGGAATTGAACATGCAATTGACTTCATACCTGGAGCACGAATTCCTAATAAGCCTGCATGCAGATGTGATCCTGAGGCATCTAAAGAACTCCAACGCCAGATTGATGAATTGATGCAGAAAGGGTTAGTTCGAGAGTCAATGAGTCCATGCGCAGTTCCGGCTTTGCTAGTGCCGAAAAAAGTTGGCTCTTGGAGAATGTGTATTGATTCTAGGGAAGTGAACAACATGACCATCAAGTACAAATTTCCTATGCCTAGACTTCAGGATATGTTAGATGAATTACATGGTACAAGTGTATTTTCGAAAATGGATGTGAGAAGTGGCTATCATCAAATGAGAATTCGTGAAGGGGATGAATGGAAGACTGGTTTTAAGACTAAACAAGGTCTTTATGAGTGGTTGCTGATGCCTTTTGGTCTATGCAATGCACCAAGTTCGTTCATGAGGTTGATGAATGAGGTATTAAGACCGTCTTTATACAAGTTTATTGTTGTCTATTTGGATGATATTCTTGTTTACAGCAAAAAAATTCATCAACACCTAGACCATCTGAGGTAATTGTTTAATAAGCTACGTGAGCACAAACTGTATGGGAAACTTGAAAAGTGTGACTTCTTGAAGAAAAATATTGTTTTCCTGGGATACATTGTAAGTGGCGCAGGAATTATGGTAGACCCATCCAAGGTTAAAACTGCTAAAACTTGGAAGATACCTGCTAATGTTCATGAAGCCAGGAGTTTTCATGGTCTAGTATCATTCTATAGAAGTTTCATTCAGAATTTCTCTACTATCACGACTCCAATTACTGAATTGATGAAGAAAGGAGAATTCAACTTGAACCAACGAGCACATGAAGCCTTCAATGAGGTGAAAGAGAGACTTTGCAATGCACCAATCCTGGTGTTGCCTGATTTTGATAAGCTGCTTGAGGTTGAATGTGATACAAGTGGTGTAGGCATTGGGGCAGTACTAATTCAGGAAAGGAAGCATGTTCCATACTTCAGTGAGAAGCTGAGTGGCGCCAAACTGAACTACTCCAATTATGATCGTGAATTTTATGCCATTGTTCGAGCATTGGACCATTGGTCGCATTATTTGCGCCCTAAACCTTTTATTTAGCATTCAGATCATGAAGCCTTGAAATATATCAATGGTTAACAGAAACTCAACCACAGACATGCCAAGTGGGTGGAATTTCTCCAATCTTTCACTTTTTCATCCAGGTATAAAGAAGGCAAGAATAATGTGGTAGATGATGCATTATCAAGGAGAGCATATCTACTTGCTGTGGTTGATACTAGAGTCGTGGGATTTGAGCACTTGAAGGAATTATATGTCAGTGAGGCTGCAAAATATCAACATCCCTCAAGGAATTACATAATTCAGGATGGTTTCTTATTCAGAAACAATAAGCTGCGCATTCCTAAAAGTGGAGTATGTGAATTACTGATACGGGAGGCTCACAGTGGCGCACTTGCTGGACATTTTGGGATTCACAAGACTTATGATACAGTGAGTGAATATTTCTATTGGCCTAAAATGTTGGGTGATATTCAATTAGTAATTTACCGGTGTGCTACATGTTAGAGGGCCAAATCAACTTTTGTCAAATGACTTTACACTCCATTACATGTTCCTGATACACCCTGGGATAGTGTCAGTATGGATTTTATAATTGGTTTACCTAGGACACAGAGGGGACGGGATTCAATAATGGTAGTGGTTGACAGGTTCTCAAAAATGGCGCATTTTATGGCCATGAATAAAACTGATGATGCTCAACATGTTGCTGATCTATACGTTAAGGAGATTGTGAAGCTTCATGGAATTCCCATAAGTGTAGTGAGTGATAGGAATTCGAAATCCTTAAGTCACTTTTGGCAGTGTTTGTGGAAGATGGTTGGTACCAAGCTGCGTTTTAGTACTTCTCATCACCCCCAAACAGATGGGCAGACTGAAGTCACGAACACAACTTTGGGCACTTTGTTGCGTGGGCTTGTGAGCAAGACACAAAAGGAGTAGGATGTGCGCTACAGCTATGCTGAATTTGCTTATTAAAGAGATATTTCAGCCATCATAGGACATTCCCCATTCGAAATTTTGTATGGAATCAATCCATATATGCTCATTGATCTGATTCCCTTGGCTAGAGACAAAATCCATGTGGATGCGCAAAAGAGAGTGGAAGTCTTCAATAAAACGTGTGAAGCAGTGAAAAAGAAGATTTCTAAGATGAATGAGATCTACAGGAGACGGTCTAACAAGAACATAACTCAACATGTTTTCAAACCTGGTGATTTGGTATGGATTCATCTCAGAAAGGAACGTTTTCCTCATAAAAGGAACAATAAATTGATGCCTAGAGCTGATGGACCTTTTGAGGTGATTGAAGTATATGGTGATAATGCCTATAAAATTTATTTGCCTGATGAGTATGGTAATGTGAGTGCTACTTTCAATATTAGGGATCTCTCGCCATACTATGATGATGTGAATTTGAGGGCAAATTCTTTTCAACCTAGGGAGAATGATGTGAATTTGAGTACAAGTGATATAATCCTATTGGGTTTGATAAGGATAAATCAAAGGTTTGTGTGACAATGATTATGGTTAACACTAACACTGTGGAGACTTGTAGTGGTGGTGGCTTCCTAGCCAACATTATTGGTTATTAATCATTAATATGCTTTGTCACTGGTGGAGTGAGTCATACAAGATTAATGCACTCGCAGGATGGATCACAATGGTGGTTACAGGGAACAAGTTGGTTTGGTCCATGAGTTTTTTCCCATTTCACTTGATAGGGTTTTTCTCATTTTGGACATTATTGTTTTCATTCTTGTGGAGTCTTGATCATCATAATTACGCTAAAATACATGGATAAAGGTTTTTTGATTAAAAGATTGAATCTTGAAGCATTTCTTGAAGTTTCTTGCAATTCTTGAATTTTGCGCAAAAATAGACGAAGCAACATGGCGAGTTCTTGGACAATTTTTGTGGTTCTTGGGCTTCTTCAGGATTTCGTGATTTTTAGCTTTAGTTCTGATGATTATCTTGTTTATTGATTATTTAGTCAAGTTGTTAGGATAGTTTCTTGATTAGATTAGTTTGTTAGAGTTTGTTAGCAAGATAAGGTCAAGTTGCAATGATGATGTGGCATTTTAATCTTTTGAGTCATAGTTGAGTCATGTAAGCTGAATTTCAGCCCAACTTGTGCGTGGATTAGGAGTCCTAGTGCCTTAGCAAGTTGTTAGAACTTAATCTTAGGTTGTCTTATAAATAGCTTGTTAATTCGTTGTAAATTATATAAGTATTACAAATTGAAAATTTAACACATTAAATTTACGAAAATTTGCGCAAGTTTGTGAGTAAACTTTGTTCGAATTTTTCTTCATAAAGTTGTGAGCCAAGAGTGATACAAAAATTTAGATCCTAGTTAATTAATTACATGAATGTATTGATTAATCAGTCTTATATTAAATTAATCAAGTGGCGGAGATTTAATTGAAAAAATTCGTGAGTTTTAGGTGTTATTTGCGAGTACCACTTAAACTCCACATCACGTAACAAGTTTATTGTTGTCTATTTGGATGATATTCTTGTATATAAAAGAGACATTCATGAACACCTAGACCATTCGAGGCAATTGTTTAGTAAGTTACGCGAGCAGAAATTATATGGGAAGCTGGAAAAATGTGACTTCTTGCAAGAAAAGATTGTTTTCCTGGGATATATTGTAAGTGGTGCAGGTATCATGGTGGATCCCTCCAAGATTGAAGCTGTTAAAACATGGAAGATACCTACCAATGTACATGAAATCAGGAGTTTTCATGGTCTAGCATCATTTTATAAAAGGTTCATCCGAAATTTCTCTACTATCATGGCTCCTATTACTAAATTAATGATGAAAGGTGAATTCAAATAGAACCAACGAGCACATGAGGCTCTTGATGAGGTGAAAGAGAGACTTTGCAATGCATCTATCCTGGTGTTGCCTGATTTTGATAAACTATTTTCGGTTGAATGTGATGCTAGTGGAGTGGGCATTGGAGCAGTTCTAATTCAGGAAAAGAAGCATGTTTCATATTTCAGTGAGAAGCTGAGTGGCGCCAAACTGAATTACTCCAACTATGATCGAGAATTTTATGCGATTTTTCGAGCACTAGATCATTGGTCTCACTATTTACGCCCTAAACCTTTTATCCCGCACTCAGATCATGAAGCCTTGAAATATATTAATGGTCAACGAAAACTCAACCACAGACATGCCAAGTGGGTGGAATTTCTCCTATCTTTCACTTTTTCATCCATGAATAAGGAAGGCAAGAATAATGTGGTAGTTGATGCTCTATCAAGGAGATCATATCTGCTTGCTACGGTTGATACTAGAGTCCTAGGATTTGAGCACCTGAAGGAATTATATGTCAGTGATTCGGATTTTGCTACAGAATATCAACACCCCTCCAGGAATTACACAATTCTGGATGGTTTCTTATTCAAGAACAACAAACTGTGGATTCCTGAGATTGGAGTGCGTGAATTGCTAATAAGGGAAGCTCATAGTGGCGCACTTGCTGGACATTTTGGAGTTCATAAGACTTATGATATGGTGATTGAATATTTCTATCGGCCTAGGATGATAGATTATATTCAATCAGACATTTCCAGGTGTGCTACATGTTAGAGGGCGAAATCAACTTTTGTCAAAGGGCTTTACACTCCATTACCAGTTGCTGATACACCCTATGATAGTGTTAGTATTGATTTTATAATTGGCTTGCCAAGGACCCAAAGGGGACGTGAATCAATAATGGTAGTGGTTAACAGATTCTCTAAGATGGCACATTTTGTGGCCATGAATAAGACTGATGATGCTCAACATGTTGCTGATCTATACTTCAAGGAGATTGTGAAGCTACATGGAATTCCCAGAAGTGTGGTAAGTGATAGGGATTCGAAATTGTTGAGTCACTTTCGGAATTGTTTGTGGAAGATGGTTTGTACCAAGCTACTTTTTAGTATTTTTCATCACCCTCAAACAGATGGACAGACTGAACTTACAAAACATTGGGTACTTTGTTGCGTGGCCTTGTGAGTAAAATGCAGAAGGATTGGGGTGTGCGCCTTTGTCATGCTGAATTTTCTTACAACAGAGCTATTTCATCCACCACAGGACATTCCCCATTCAAAGTTGTGTATGGAATCAATCCATATATGCCCATTGATCTGATTCCATTAGGTAGGGACGAAATCCATGTAGATGCGCAAAAACGAGCGGAAGTCTTCAATAAAACATGTGAAGTAGTGAAAAAGAAGATTTTTAAGATGAATGAGATCTACAGGAGATGATTTAACAAGAACATAACTCAACATGTTTTCAAACCGGTGATTTGGTATGGATTCATCTCAGAAAGGAACGTTTTCCTCATAAACGAAAGAATAAATTGATGCCTAGAGCTGATGGACCTTTTGAGGTGATTGAAGCATATGGAGACAATGCCTATAAGATTGATTTGCCTGATGAGTATGGTAATGTGAGTGCTACTTTCAATATTGGGGATCTCTCGCCATACTATGATGATGTGAATTTGAGGGCAAATTCTTTTAAACCAGGGGAGAATGATGTGCATTTGAGTAGAAGTGACATATCCTATGATGAACCTTTAGTAGAACAACAAATTAACCTTATATTAAATCCTAATGGGTTTCCTAGAGATAAGTCATAGGTATGGGTGACCATGGTGAAGATTGATGACACTTTGGATGAGAATGATGGCTTTCTAAGCCAACACCATTAGTCACTTATACATTGCACTGGTGGAGTCGGTGCCATTAATTAAGTTATGTGTTATTAACTATTTAAGCCCTTGCAGGGTGGATACAAATGGCGGTTACAGGGAACAAGTTGATTTGGTCGATGAGTTTTTCCCACTTCACTTGATACGGTTTTTCTCATTTTGGACAACATTGCTTTCGTTTCTTTTAGAGTCTTGATAATCATAATTATACTAAAATGCATGGAGAATGGTTTCTTGAAGGTTTCTTGATTAATAGATTGAATCTTGAAGCATTTCTTGAAGTTCTTGAAAAATTGCGCAAAATTTGATGTAAGTGCAAGCACCAGTGACATTAATAATATTAATGATATCAGTGCAAGAAATGATATTAATGATATCAATGCAGTCAACTTCGAAGGTGGTGATGACAAGGGCAAGGGTGCAACCATAGGTGAAATAATTGCATACGGTGATATAAGCTATATGGGTTCATCAATGGTAGGGATTTGTGTGTGCATGGTCACATGTCACTAATATGGCACGCAAATTAAGAAAAGATGGTGGATATTGGGGAACAATATCGTTTTGCCTATGAGTTTTTTCTCCCACTGCATTTGCTAGGGATTTTCTCATTTCAGGCTTTGAGTCTTTATTTCTTGGCGAGTCTTGGGCATCATAATTATGATAAAATACATGAAGGACAGATTCTTGAAGGTTTCTTGATTCAAATATTGAATCTTGAAGCATTTCTTGAAGTTTCATGAAAAATGTTGAAAATTGCGCAAAAAATTGGACGAAGCTTCTTAGGCTTGTTTTTGGCGATTTTTACAAGTTCTTGGGCATCCAGTATTTTCGTGATTTTTAGACTAAATTCTGATGATTATCTTCTTAGTTAATTATTTAGTCAAGTTGTTAGGATATTTTCTTCATTTGTTAGTTAGTTAGAGTTTGTTAGGCAAGATAAGATCAAGTGCAAGTTGTATGATGATGTGGCAAACTTATCTTGAGTTTGTTGTGTGTTTGTTTGTGAGGGTACAATTTCCTAGTAGTAGGCATGTATTTTTTGTTGATTTTTGTTGATCACAATTAATGAGGAAAGGATTGAATCCATGGAGAATGTGACCAATGATGAATCAAAGATCGATAGTGATATTATTTTTGATGCAATGAAAGAACTTATGGTTGAAGATCAATTGATTGTAAATCAAGTTGAGGAGATGGTTGATACAAAACCTACATGTTTGGATCTTTCGATGATTTATGTTGGTGTCTAACCTTTTGAGTCTGCAAGCCTAAAACATGATTCTATTCTTGGTTTTCAAGGGATTTTGATAGATGGATTTTTGTAATGATTTCTGTGATACATTGAAGAATCATAAACGAGTGATGTGAATTTTGTTATAGACAAACGCCACTCACACAAAGGAAACTTAGACTTCAAATTTGATAAAGCCACGCACCACAAATCTGAACTTCTAAGGCGAATAATTAGTAGAATTTGATTAAAGCCACGCACCCTCAAATCCTAAGAACTATCCTCACGTGAGATAAAGCACAAAGCACCACTCACTCAATCGAATTTCTCACAAGAAACTCTCAAATTTTTGTTTTCTTCGTGAAACAATAAAAACCGGAAAACTTATGTTTTTCAATCA
>PYUH01000535.1:854094-896489 GCA_016808085.1 Suaeda aralocaspica
TAAAGCCCCAAAGTAGTGATTCACGCATTGTTTGTTCAAGTGTAAAGGGCAAGGTCACATTCAAAGAGATGTCCTCATGCTAGGGTCACAACAACTCGAAATTGGGTAGATGGGGAAAGCCTTGAAGAAGAGGAGATGTTATGGGGATGAGGGAGAGGAAGAGTATGCCATTATGAAAATATGAGAGAAGAAACAGAGGACCAACCAGAAACACAAGGCCAATCCTTGGTGTTACTAGTAGGGTATTACAATCTCAAAGTGCAACCTTGGGAGTCAAAGGGATAAAATTTTCCTCAAGGTGTAATGTTCAAGGCAAGCTTGTGATGTGATCATAGATACTGAGGTTGCACAAATGTAGTATCTACATTGTTGGTGGAAAAACTCGCAATTCCTACAAAGGTACATCCTCAACCATACAAGCTACATTGGCTTAGCACACAAGCGATGTTCAGGTAAAACAAACAAGCTTTGATTGCGTTTAAAATTGGTAAATTTGAGGATCAAGTACTTTGTGATGTTTGTCCTATGGATGCTTGTCATATACTATTGGGGAGACCTTGGCAATATGACCGTTTTGTGAAGTTTAATGGAAGAACAAATGTCTATATTGTGCGCAAAAACCCTAATGAGAAATCATATGCATTGAACCCTTGATGATTTCTAAACCTAAAACAGCATGGGTAATTTAAAGGTGTTTTGTTGGTGGGTGGAAAAGAGTTAGAAAGGAGGTTGAAAACAAGGCTATGTTTACACATGTTGTTAGCCAAAGAGGTAAAGACTGAAACCAGAGATTCTAGGTTTTGATCCTATGTTGAATGAGTTTCAGATGTGTTTCCTAATGAGTTGCCACCAGGATTACCACCCATACGTGGAATTGAACATCAAAAGATCTTATTCCTGGGTCTCAAATTCCTAACAAGCCGCATATAGATGTAATCCAGAGAGAACAAGGAGATACAAAGGCAAATTGAGGAATTAATGGAGGGGGTACGTGAGAGAGAGCATGAGTCCATGTGCGTGCCTACATTGATAGTACCTAAGAAGGATGGGACTTGGAGAATGTGTATTGATTCAAGGGCAGTAACAATATAACCGTCAAGTATAGGTTTCTATACCTAGATTGGATGATTTGCTAGATGAATTATGGTTCTCATTATTTTCAAAAATTGATTTAAGGAGTGGATATCATCAGATTCGAATGAAGGAAGGTGATGAATGGAAAACAGGTTTCAAAACAAAGCTAGGGCTTTATGATGGTAGTCATGCCTTTTGGTTAACTAATGCACCTAGTACGTTTATGAGGTTGATGAATGAGGTTTTAAAGCCATACATGGTGAAGTTTGTAGTGGGTGATTTAGATGATATTTGGGTATAGCAAGAGTGTTAATGATCATCTAAGCCATAAGGAGTGTGTTTGGGACATTACGAGAACAAAAGCTTATGCTAAGCTAGAAAAGTGTTATTTCTGGTACCAAGTGTGACGTTTTTGGGGTATATTGTGTCCAAAGATGGGGTTTCTGTTGATCCATCTAAAGTGGAAGCTATAAAATCATGGCCAACACCAAAAAACGTGACAGAAGTACGTGCTTTTCATGGGTTGCCTCGTTATAGGAGGTTTGTGTGAGAATTTTTCATCTGTTGTGCTCCTATAACCGAATGCCTAAGAAGGATAAGCTAAGTTGAGTGGATAAGGGGGAACAAGAAGCTTTTGATTGATTAAGAAGTTGCTTTGTAACACACCTATACTAGCTTACCAGATTTCTTTAAACCATTTGAGTAGAGATGGATGCAAGTGGGGTTGGAATTGGTGCTGTTCTAGTCCAAGGGAAGAGGCCAATTGCTTACTTAGTGAGAATTAATGGTGCTAAATTGAACTATTCTACGTATGACAAAGAGTTCTATGCATTTTAGAGCTTTGGATCATTGGAGTCATTATTAAGGCCTAATCACTTCATATTACATTTGATCATGAAGCTTTGAAGCACATTAATGGTCAACAAAAATTGAATCCAAGAATGCTAAATGGGTTGAATTTTGCAATCTTTTCACTTCTCTTCAAAGTACAAAACGGGGAAGTCTAATGTTGTTGCTGATGCTTTGTCAAGAAGGTATACTTGCTTGGTGTTTTGAACTTTAAGTTCTTGGGTTAGAGTTGATAACTCAATTTTACGAGCAGATGGAGACTTGGACCAATAACGGCGCAACTTTCGAAGGGTTCTATGAGTTCCTATGTGCTACATGATGGGTTTTGTTTAAAGGTAATCTATTGTGCATACCTAAGTGTTCTATACGTGAGTTACTAGTAAGGGAAGCTCATGGGGGAGGTATTGTGGACATTTTGGCATTACAAGACACTAACCATGTTGCAAGAACATTTCTATTGGCCAAAAATGATTGTTGATGTTGAGCGCATAATTGCTCAATGTGCTACTTGTCAAGGCAAAGGCGGCCTTTCATCAAGGTTTTTATACTCCATTGCCAGCCAGAGGGACCTTGGGAGGATGTTTCTATGGATTTATTGTAGGGTTACCAAGGACAGCAAGGGGAAAAGATGCAATCATGGTAGTGGTTGATAGATTTTCAAAGATGGCTCTTTTACACCATGTCACAAGCCGACGATGCTATGAATGTGGCTGATTTGTATTTTAGAGACATCATAAGGTTACATGGGGTTCCAAAGACTATTGTAAGTGATAGAGACACAAAGTTCATGAGCTACTTTTGGAAGTCACTTGGAGATAATAGGACGAAACTATTGTTTAGCACATCTTATCATCCTCAAACAGATGGGCAAACAGAGGTCCAATCGAACACTAGGGGTTTTGTTGCGTGGTTTGGTTAGTAAAACAAAAGATTGGGATTTGAAGCTTGCTCATGCTGAATTTTGCCTTACATAGGGGATACGCATAAATGAGCAAACACTTCGAGGGTTTGGGGTTGGTTGAAGGTGGAAAACAAGAAGCAACCTTGGGAGAGTTAGTGGCTTATGGAGACACAAGGCTTCTTGGGTTGGCTAGGGTGGATTTCTACGTGGGCATGGGACATGCACAAGCTTATTCACGTAAAAATCAAAGCAAGTATAGTTAGTAGTTTAGAATGAAGTTGAACTCTTATCCTTGATGAAGGGTGCTTTAGTAACCTTATCAAAGTTTTGTTTTTGAGGAAAAGTATCACGCTTTTCTTTAGGGTCATAAGTTTTGAAGTATGTCTTTGGCTTACGTGCAACTTGTTTCTCAACCCTTGCTGCCACTCTACAAACTTCATCAAAGGTCCAATAAGGTTGTAATTCGACCTTCTCCCTTATATTTTCATCTAGACCAGCCACAAAACGAGCCACTTTGTGGTCCTCCTTCTCTTCTAAATCACAAATCATGATCAATTTTTCAAACTCCACAATGTATTCATCAACCGTTTTTCTATCTTGTTTTAATGTATGCATCTTGATGAAATTGTTTTGCTCGAAATCTTGAGGAACAAAACGTTTCCTCATCTCCCTTTTTAATTTAGACCATGAAGATATTTTTGATCTACCTTCTTTCCTTCTCTTTCTTTGTAAACCCTCAAGCCATAAACTTGCATAGGAAGTGAGTTTTAATTCCGCCAATTTATAGGACTTATGATCATCATATTCTTTGTAACGAAAAATCCTCTCAACCCTACGAATCCAATCTAGAAATTTTTCAGGACCCATACCTCCATTGAACTCAGGAATTTCGAGTTTAAGATTTCGATCATCATCCCTCATCTTTCCTATACGTTTGTGCCTTGATCTTGGTTCCTCATCGTCACTAGAACTTTCTTGCTCACACTTTCTTGCTCACTTTCACTTGATGATGAGCCCTCCTCTTGTTTAGATTTAGTAGGAGTTTTCTTGGTAGAAGCCATGATGGTTAGGACTTCATCTAAACGAGCCTTTAACTCGTCAATCTCCCCTTGCATACGTAGCTCTTTTGCTTGAGCCAAGCTCAAACCTTTCGTGAATCCTTGTGGATGTTCGTCTCCACCTTCTTGAGCCATGATAATTGATATTGGACACTTGAGATTGAACGAATCTCTCAACGAGAGCACCAAAAAGTTGTTGTGAATTTTGTTATAGACAAACGCCACTCACACAAAGGAAACTTAGACTTCAAATTTGATAAAGCCACGCACCACAAATCTGAACTTCTAAGGCGAATAATTAGTAGAATTTGATTAAAGCAAAGCACCCTCAAATCCTAAGAACTATCCTCACGTGAGATAAAGCACAAAGCACCACTCACTCAATCGAATTTCTCACAAGAAACTCTCAAATTTTTGTTTTCTTCGTGAAACAATAAAAACCGGAAAACTTATGTTTTTCAATCACTCAAATCTGAATTTTATTGATGTATTTTACATCCTATTTATAGCTAAACATATCACACAATATTTCAGAATCCTAAACATATCCTAACTACCTTAGATATATGGTATAACAAACTAAGATTAGGATAACAAGAAAATCTTATCAAAAACTGGATACAATCTTGCACCATATATTTTGTAATCTGATTTCTAGTCTAAATCTTAGATATTTTGAGAATCAAATCTAGACACCATATTTCCGAATAACAAACTAAAGTTGACCAAGTCAAACAACTTGAAAAACCGTGTTGACAACGTTGCCCAATCTTTCAAAAATCTTTCAAAAATCCCGCCATATAACTTGCTTTGATTCTCGTTGATTTTTGTTGGACTTCCGATTTCAAGAACTTCAAGAAACTCTTCAAGATTCAATCTTTATTTCAAGAAACCTTCATTTTTGTATTTCCCATGCTTGATTCCATCAACCTTGACTCATAAACTAATCAAGAAAATAACAAAACACCATATGGTAAAACCCTATCAAATGACGTGGGAAGAAAACCCATATAGCTCAACACTTCTAAACTACTAACTATACTTGCTTTGCATTTACGTGGGGAAGCTTGTACATGTTACCATGCACATGTAAAAATCCACCCTAGCCAACCCAAGAAGCCTTGTGTCTCCATAAGCCACTAACTCCCCCAAGGTTGCATCTTGTTTTCCACCTTCAATCAAACCCAAACCCTCGAAGTTTTGCTCATTGATATTCGTATCAACGAGTCTCAACGATTTCGTTGCAGTCAAACAAATTTTCACTTGATGATATCGTGTTATGGTTGTTTTTAATTAGGAGCTTACTATGTGACTTTAGATTTCGCATTAAACATGGATCACTCGTTCGTCGAATATAGATGGTTGCATGGAAGCAAAAACTTGAGCTACCAGGAGAATATGGAGTCCATGCTACTATCAATATAGGTGATTTATCTCCATATGTGCCACATGAACAACTTCGAAGTTTGAGGTCAAACTCGTTTGAAGAAGGGGAGGATGATCTAAGTGCAAGCACCACTAACATTGATAATATTAATGATATCAGTGCAAGAAATGATATTAATGATATCAATGCAATCAACTTCGAAGGTGGTGATGTCAAGGGCAAGGGTGCAACCATAGGTGAAATAATTGCATATGGTGATATAAGCTATGTGGGTGCATCAATGGTAGGGATTTATGTGCGCATGGTCACATGTCACTAATATGGCACATAAATTAAGAAAAGATGGTGGATATTGGGGAACAAGATGGCTTTGCCTATGAGTTTTTTATCCCACTGCATTTGCTAGGGTTTTTCTTATTTCAGGCTTTGAGTCTTTATTTCTTGGTGAGTCTTGGTCATCATAATTATGCTAAAATACATGAAGGACAGATTCTTGAAGGTTTCTTGATTAAAAGATTGGATCTTGAAGCATTTCTTGAAGTTTCATGAAGAATCTTGAAAATTGCGCAAAAAATGGACGAAACTTCTTGGGCGTGTTTTTGGCGATTTTTACAAGTTCTTGGGCATCAAGTATTTTCGTGATTTTAGACTAAATTGATGTGAATTTTCGTGTGAACAAAAACTCACAACGGGATATACTAAAATTTCGAATCTATAAAGACCTAGTCACCAAGATTCTTAATTTTAATTTGATCAATTAGTCCTTTGTTTAAAGCCTAAGCACCCTCAAAGCTATTAATTAACTCACAAGAGTATAAAGAATTTAATCACCGACTCTTAATTTCGGAATTTTGTTTTCAAGTAAACAAACAAACTTTTTTTATTCAAGTCCAACATAATTAATTACATCCTAATGTTGAGACTATTTATAGGTATAATCTACAACAAAATCCTAATAAAAATACACTAAAAAAATCAGCCTAAAACTAGGAAAATTCGGTCCACTTGTGCCACTTGCACAAGTTGCACAACAAACTCAAGAAAAGATTGCCACATCATCATGCAAGTTGCACTTGATCTTATCTTTCCTAACAAACTCTAACTAACTAATAAATCAAGAAGATATCCTAACAACTTATCTAACTAACTAATTAACAAGATAATCATCAGAAATTAGACTAAAAATCACAAAAATTGATTGATGCCCATAGTTAAAATCGTCCAAAATTCCCGCAAACATGCTTCGTCAATTTTGGCGTAATTTCCAAGAACTTCAAGAAATGCTTCAAGATTCAATCTTTTAATCAAGAAACCTTCAAGAAACCATTCTTCATGTCTTTTAGTTCACTTATGACGATCAATACTCCCCAAGAAATAAAGACTCAAAGCCTGAAATGAGAAAATCCCTGTGGGAAAAAACTCATAGGCAAAACCACCTTGCTCCCCAAATCCACCAGTCTTGCCTTGATATGCGTGCCATATTATTGACATGTAACCATGCACACGCAAATCCCTACCGTTGATGCACCCATATGGTTGATATTTCCATAAGCAATTATTTCACCTATTGTTGCATCCCTGCCATGGGCATCCTCACCTTCGAAGTTGATTGCACCATTACAAACCTTGTAACTTATATTTAATACTTGATCACTTTTGTCATTATCACTGGTGCTTGCATCATGCTCCCCTTCTTCAAAAGAGTTTGACCTCAAACTTCGAAGTTGTTCATCAGGTATATATGGAGATAAATCATAAATGTTAAAAGTAGCATGAACCCCATATTCACCTGGTAGTTCAAGTTGATAAGCATTATCACCAACTTTCTTCAAAATTTTGAATGGTCCATCACATCTAGGCATCAATTTATTTTTCCTGTGATTAGGAAACCTTTCCTTCCTGAGATGTAGCCAAACCATGTCTCCCTCTTAAAACTTGCGTGGGTGTCTATGCTTATTGGCTTACTTTTTATATTGATCATTCACCTTTTCAATTCTTGCTCTAACCTGTGCATGTAATTTCTACATATATTCAATTTTCTCCAAAGCAGTTTTATGAACCAACTCACCTTTAGGAATACAAACGAAATTAATTGGCAATTTAGGGTTGATGCCATAATCCACTTCAAAAGGTGAATGTTTGGTTGCATAAGTAGGTGATCTGTTGTAGGCAAACTCAGCATGCACCAGTTTCAAATCCCAAACCTTCTGAGTTTTGCTTACCAATCCACGCAATAATACCCCCAAGGTCCTGTTCGTCACTTCAGTTTGCCCATCAATTTGTGGATGGTAGGAAGTACTAAAAAGTAACTTGGTACCGACCAGCTTCCACAGTGATTTCCAAAAATAGCTCATAAATTTCGAATCCCTGTCACTTAGAATTGTTTTAGGAATGCCATGTAATCGAATGATATCCCTAAAGTATAGCTCTGCAACATTAACAACATCGTCAGTCTTATGACAAGGAGTAAAGTGTGCCATCTTCGAAAATCTGTCCACCACCACCATAATTGAACCCTTATTTCGTGCAGTCCTAGGTTACCCAATAATCAAAATTCATTGAGATATCTTCCCAGGGACCATTAGGAACCGCCAATGGTGTGTATAACCCTTGATGAAAAGTTACTTTAGCCTTCTAACATATAGCACATTGAGAAATCACAGCTTCCACATCTCTAATCATCTTAGGCCAATAAAAATGTTCTTGCAGCATGCTCAGTGTTTTATCAATTCCAAAATGCCCTGCAAGACCTCCTCCATGCGCCTCTCTAACCAATAGTTCCCTGATTGAACAATTAGGCATGCATAACTGATTCCCTTTAAATAGGAACCCATCATGTAAAACATAGGATCCCACTACTCCATTCCCCAGTTGCTGCATTATAGGGCCCAATTCTACATCAGATTCATAATATGTCTTGATATGTTCTAAACCCAAGAGCTTGCAATTAAGGACACTAATCAACACATATCTTCTGGAAAGTGCATCTGCCACCACATTAGACTTGCCATCCTTATATTTAGATGAAAAATGAAAAGATTGAAGGAACTTAACCCATTTGGCATGTCTAGGATTCAGTTTCTGCTGACCATTGATATGTTTCAGTGCTTCATAATCAGAATGTAGGATGAAATGATTAGGTCTCAAATAATGACTCCAATGATCCAGAGCCCTAACTATTGCATAAAATTCCTTATCATATATTGAATAATTCACCCTGGCTCCATTCAACTTTTCACTTAAATAAGTAATTGGCCTTTTACCCTGCACCAAAACTGCTCCAATTCCCACATTGCTTGCATCTGTTTCTACTGCAAAAGGTTTTGAGAAATCAGGCAATGCCAGAATCAGTGTGTGGCATAACATATTCTTGATCTTTTCGAATGCAATCTGCGCCTCTTTTGTCCATTCAAATTTCTTATCCTTTTTAATGCATTCAGTCATAGGAGCAACAATGGATGAGAAATTTTTAACAAACCTTCTATAGAAAGACGCCAACCCATGGAAAGATCGAACTTCAGTTACGTTTGTGGGGTCGGCCATGACTTAATTTCATCAACTTTGGATTGATCAACTGAAACCCCGTCTTTTGACACCACATAACCCAAAAACGTCACACTCTGCACCATAAAATAACACTTCTCCAATTTTCCGTTTAGTTTTTGTTGTCTCAAAGTCTCAAAAACTTATCTTAGATGCTGCAGATGGTATCCATTATTTCTGCTATAAACCAATATGTCATCTAAGTATACAACAACAAACTTACCCCGATATGGCTTCAAAACTTCGTTCATAAGTCTCATAAACGTGCTAGGTGCGTTGGTTAGTCCAAATGGCATGACTAACCACTCATAGAGACCTAATTAAGTTTTGAATGATGTTTTCCACTCATCCCCTTCTCTCATGCGTATCTGATGATACCCACTTCTTAAATCAATCTTGGAAAACACAGGTGAACCATATAATTCGTCCAGGAGATCGTCCAACCTCGGAATTGGAAACCTGTACTTTATTGTGATGTTGTTTACAGCCCTACAATCTATGCACATGCGCCAAGATCCGTCTTTTTTTGGAACAAAAGTGTTGGTACAGCACAAGGACTCATGCTCTCCCTCACGTATCCTCTTTGCATTAATTCTTCAATTTGCCTTTGTATTTCCTTATTTTCCTCAGGATTGCATCTATATGTTGGTTTATTAGGAATCTGAGCACCTGGAATTAAGTCAATCTGGTGTTCAATACCTTTGTTGGGTGGTGACCCTGGTGGTAAGTCATCTGGAAATACATCTTCAAATTCCTTCAATAGTGGTTGAAGAATTTTAGGGATTGCAGTTATTTCAACTCTCACATCCTTTGCCATCAACAGAAATACTTGCTGGCAATCAGTCAATTTCCTCTCCAATTCCTTAGGATTAGTTAAAAACACTCCCTTTTTATTCTCCACATTCAATTGCTTCTTATCTTGCGCCACTTTTAGAGGTTTTAAAGCAATTAGCTTGTCGGTTTCATGTTTCCTGATGATATAGACATTGGTTCTTCCATCATACTTCACAAATCGATCTTATTGCCACGGTCTACCAAGCCATATGTGACAAGCATCCATTGGACAAACATCACAGATCACAGCATCCTCAAATTTACCAATCTTGAAATTTATCAGGGCCTGCTTAGTCACCTTGACATCACTGGTGTTGCTCAGCCAATGTAACTTATAGGGTTGAGGATCATTGTATGTTGGGTGATTCAATTTCTGAATCAAATAGGTAGAGACTAAATTAGCACAGCTGTCACTATCAATTATCACATCACATAGCCTTCCCTGTACACTACACCTGGTCACGAAAATTTTGTCCCTCTGGTTCTCTTCAATTAGCGCAGGTTTAGACTGAAGAACCCTCCTGAGGACCAATGCTTGACCCTGTGTTTCTGCCTCTACTTCTTCCATATCATTACTGCTTTGTTCTTCTTGGGAATCAATATCTTCGTTCTCCCCTTCTTCAAGAAGAACATCTAAGTAGGCATCTTCGATTTCCTTTGCTTCCCTAGCAGTGATTACCCTGGAGTTTGGGCAATTTCTTTGTATGTGTCCTACTCCCTGACACTTGAAACACTTCCTGTTGTCTTCAGGAATTGTCAATGGTTTGATTGGAGTGGCTGTCCTTTTATCATTGTCGAACATAGGCTTAGCACTAGATGGTTGAGAATACACCACTTCCTTCTTGGACTCATAGGATTTAAAGGATGCTTTTGGCTTCTTTGAATTCCCATGTTTTTCCACCCTGAGGGCCACTTTACAGATATCATCATAGGTCCAGTAGGGTTGTAATTCTAACTTTTCCCTAATGGATCCATCCAGCCCTGCCACAAACCGTGCAACCTTGTGATCTTACTTTTCTTCTATGTCACACAATATCAGCAATTTTTCGAAAGAATTAATGTACTCCTCAACAGTTTTCTGTCCCTGTTTCAGGGTATGCATCTTTAGGAAATTGTTTTGTTCATACTCATGTGGTACAAATTTTTTTCTCAATTCCCTTTTCAATTTGCGCAAAAAGCAAATTTTCGCCCTTCCTTCCTTTTTGCGTTTACTTTGTAATCCTTCAAACCACATGCTAGCATAAGATGTTAGTTTTAATTCTGCCACTCTGAAGGTCTTATGATCGTCATATTCCTTGTAATCAAAAATCTTTTCGGTTCTCCTCAGCCACTCAAGGAAAATTTTAGGATCTAAACTGCCGTTGAACTCGGAACGTCCAACTTTAAGCTATGATCATCATCCTTCTATATGTCACGCCTCCTATACCTGTTTCGGTCATCTTCTTCACTAGAACTAGTGTCATACTCACGCCTAGGCTTACGTGCACTCCTAGTGGTATTTTCATGACTTGAACTTGCGTCACTTTCACCAATCACGTGACCCTTTTTCTTGTTTTCGAACTGCATGATACAAGATTCATCACTTCTTCCAACATGGTTCGCAGTTCCCTAATTTCATTGTCCCTTCGGATTTCCTTGGCTTGTTCTAAGGACAATCCCTTTTCAAAAGTTGCAAGAACTTTGTCACCACCACTAGCCATAATATGTGTTTTAATTAATTAACTGATGAGCACCTGAGTATGAAAGACCTCTCAACAAGAGCACCAAATTTGATGTGAATTTTCGTGTGAACAAAAACTCACAAAGGGATATACTAAAATTTCGAATCTATAAAGACCCAGTCACCAAGATTCTTTAATTTTAGGTTAATTAATTAGTCCTTTGATTAAACCCTAAGCACCCTCAAAGCTACTAATTAAATCGCAAGAGTATAAAGAATTTAATCACCAACTCTTAATTTCAGAATTTTGTTTTCAAGTAAACAAACAAACTTTTTTTATTCAACTCCAACTTCATTAATTTCCTCCTAATGTTGGGACTATTTATAGGTATAATCTACAACAAAATCCTAATAAAAATAGACTAAAAAAAAATCAGCCTAAAACTAGGAAAATTCGGCCCACTTGTGCTACTTGCACAAGTTGCACAACAAACTCAAGATAAGATTGCCACATCATCATGCAAGTTGTACTTGATCTTATCTTTCCTAACAAACTCTAACTAACTAACAAATGAAGAAGACATCCTAACAACTTATCTAACTAACTAATTAACAAGATAATCATCAAAATTTAGACTAAAAATTACGAAAATTGCTTAATGCCCAAGATAGTTAAAATCGTCCAAAATTCCCGCTACCATGCTTCGTCAATTTTGGCCCAACTTCCAAGAACTTCAAGAAACTTCAAGAAATGCTTCAAGATTCAATCTTTTAATCAAGAAACCTACAAGAAACCATTCTTCATGTCTTTTAGTATACTTATGATGACCAAGACTCCCCAAGAAATAAAGACTCAAAGCCTGAAATAAGAAAAACCCTGTGGGAAAAAACTCATAGGCAAAACCACCTTGTTCCCCAAATCCACCATTGTTGCCTTGATTTGCGAGCCATATTATTGACATGTGACCATGCACACGCAAATCCCTACCGTTGATGCAACCATATGGTTGATATTTCCATAATCAATTATTTCACCTATGATTGCATCCCTGCCATTGGCATCCTCACCTTCGAAGTTGATTGCACCATTACAAACCTTGTAACTTATATTTAATACTTGATCACTTTTGTCATTATCACTGGTGCTTGCATCATAAATTCTGATGATTATCTTGTTAGTTAATTATTTAGTCAATTTGTGAGGATATATTCTTCATTTGTTAGTTAGTTAGAGTTTGTTAGGCAAGATAAGATCAAGTGCAAGTTGCATGATGATGTGGCAATCTTATCTTGAGTTTGTTGTGTGTTTGTTTGTGAGGGAAGAATTTCCTAGTATTAGGCGTGTATTTTTTGTTGACTTTTGTTAGGATTTTATTGTTGATTATACCTATAAATAATCTCAACATTAGGATGTAATTAATTAAGTTGGAGTTGAATAAAAAAAAAAGTTGTTTGTTTACTTGAAAACAAAAATCCGAAATTTAAGAGTTGTTGATTAAATTCTTTATACTCTTGTGATTTAATTAGTAGCTTTGAGGGTGCTTAGGCTTTAATCAAAGGACTAATTGATCAACCTAAAATTAAGAATCTTGGTTAGTTGGACTTTATAGATTCGAAATTTTAGTCTATACCCTTGTGAGTTTTTGTTCACACGAAAATTCACATCAAAATTGACGAAGCTTCTTGAGCGGAAAATTTTGACGATTTTAATGATCTTGGGCATCAAGTTATTTTCGTGATTTTTAGCTTTAATTCTGATGATTATCTTGTTAATTAGTTATTTAGTTAAGTTGTTAGGATATTTTCTTGATTAGATAAGTTTGTTGGAGTTTTTTAGCAAGATAATGTCAAGATGCAATGATGATGTGGCATTTTTATCTTGTGAGTCATATTTGAGTCTTGTATGCTGAATTTCAGCCTAGTTGGTGGGTTTTAGGTAATTTTAAGTCTTCGAAAGTTGTTAGAACCTAGTCTTAGGTTGTTCTTTATATAGCTTTGAGAATTCCTTGTAAATTACAAAATTTTTTCATACATTGAATTTTATAAATTCCAGAATTCTTTGCGCTAACTTCAGTGTCTAATTTGTTCAAGTTTTCTTCCATAAATTCGTGAATCCAAGAGTGAAGATCAAATTTAGACCCTAATTAATTAGTTTTAAGAGTGTGATAATTAATAAGTTTTCAATAAAATTCATCCAGAAGTGGAAATTTAATTGGCCTACACGTGAGTTTTGAGTGATATTTGAGAGTACCACCTAAAATCCACATCATGTTGTTACGAAGAAATCTCAAAGCTATTTATAGAATAACTTAAGACTAAAACCTAACAACTTCTTAGGACTCAAAAAAATAGAAAACACGCACAAAACAAGGATAAATTCGAACAACATGACAATGACATGACTCACAAGATAAGAATGCCACATCATCACTGTACCTTGACCTTATCTTGCTAACAAACTCTAAAAAACCTTATCTAATCAAGAAAATAACCTAACAAACTAACTAAATAACTAATTAACAAGATAGTCATCAGAATTTCGACCAAAAATCATGGAATTTGCTTGATACCCAAGAAACTTGAAGTCGTCACAAAATCACGCCTAGAACCTTCCCTATCTTCTGCGCCATTTTCAAGATCTTCAAGAAATGCTTCAAGATTCAATCTTTTAATCAAGAAACCTTCAAGAAACCATTCTCCATGCATTTTAGGATAATTATGATGACCAAGTGATGTAAGTGCAAGCGCCAGTGACATTTACAATGTTAATGATATAAGTGCAAGCACTAGTGACAGTGACAAGATTGACAGTGGTGCAATCAACTTCGAAGGTGGTGACGTCAATGGTAAGGATGCAACCATAGGTGAATTAGTTATATATGGAAATATAAACCATATTGGTGCATCAAGGGTAGGGATTTGTGTGTGCATGGTCACATATACCTAAAGTGGCACGCAAACCAAGAAAAGGATGTTGGATTTTGGAGAACAAGATAGTTTTTGCCTATTGGTTTTTTCCCACTGCATTTCCTAGGGTTTTTCTCATTTTAGGCATTGAGTCTTTTATTTCTTGGTGAGTCTTGATCATCATAATTATGCTAAAATACATGGAAGATAAGTTCTTAAAGGTTTCTTGATTAAAAGATTGGATCTTGAACCATTTCTTGAAGTTTCTTGAAGAATCTTGAAATTGCGCAAAAATGACGAAGGGTTCTTGGGCGTGTTTTTGACGATTTTTCCAAGAACTTGGGCAACAAGTATTTTCGTGATTTTTAGTATAAAATCTGATGATTATCTTGTTAATTAATTATTTAGTTAAGTTGTTAGGATATTTTCTTGATTAGATAAATTGTTAGAGTTTGTTAGGCAAGATAAGATCAAGCTGTAGTGATGAGGTGACATACTTATCTTGTTGTGTGTGTGTTTTTGTGAGGGACGAATTTCATTGTTTTGTGCATGTGTTTTGTTGTGTTTAGCTAGGATTTTTGTTGACTATTATTCCTATAAATAATCTCAACATTAGTTGGTAAATTAATTAAGTTGGAATTGAATAAAAGTTCGTTTTCTTGAAACAAATTCCGAAAATTTTAAGAGTTGGTGGGTTTTCCTTTATACTCTTGTGAAGATTAATTAGTAGCTTTGAGGGTGCTTAGGCTTTAAACAAAGACTAATTAATCAACCTAAATTCTTGAGTTTTGGTGGCCTAGCCTTTAGAGATTCGTGAATTTAGTTCCTATCCTTGTGAAATTTTGTATTCATACGAAGATTCACATCAAATTTGGTGTTCTCGTTGAGTGGACGTTTAATCTCAAGTGCTTGTAAATCTATAAATCACTTTAACCAACATTGCTATGGAGGGTGGGGGTGAAGAAGTTCCTGCAAACTTTTAAAGGGGATTGTCCTTAGAGCAAGCTAAGGAAATCAGAAGAGACAATGAAATCAAAGAGTTACGAACCATGCTAGCAAAAGTGATGAATTTCGTGTCAGGGAAATCCAAAAATAGCAAAAAGGGCCACGAAATTAAGGAGCTTGATTCAAGCTCTAGTGCTGATAATTCAAAAAGGAGCGCACGCAAGCCTAGGTGTGTATATTACACCAGTTCTTGGTATGAAGATGATCAAAAAGGATACAAAAAACGAGACAAACAGAAGGATGATGATCGTAGCCTAAAATTGGACGTTCCCGAGTTCAATGGCAGCCTAGATCCTAAAATTTTGCTTGATTGGATAAGGAGAACCGAAAGAGTCTTCAATTACAAAGAATATGATGATCATAAAGCCTTCAGGGTGGCGGAACTACAATTAACTTCCTATGCTAGCTTGTGGTATGAAGGGCTACAAAGGAAATGAAAAAAAGGAAGGAAAATCGAAAATAATGTCTTGGCGAAAACTTAAGAGGGAATTAAGAAAGAAGTTTGTGCCTCATGAGTATGAGCAGAACAATTTTTTGAAGATGCATACCTTAAAGCAAGGGCAAAAGAGCGTTGAAGAATATATCAATGCCATTGAAAATATGTTGATATTGTGTGATTTGGAAGAGAAGGAAGATCACAAGGTTGCTCGATTTGTTGCAGGACTGGATGATTCCATCAGAGAGAAAGTGGAATTGCAGCCCTATTGGACTTATGATGAAATATGTAAAGTGGCACTCGGAGTTAACAAACATGGGAATTCAAAGAAGCCAAAAGCATTCTTTGAATCCTATGAATCTAAGAAGGAAGTGGTGTATTCCCAAACACCTAGTGCTAAACCTAGTTTCGACAATGTAAAAAAGACACACTACAAAAAAATGTCGATATAGCGACGGATTATTAGGGACGGATTTAATTCCGTCACTAAAGTAGGGACGGATTAGAGATAATCCGTCACTAAAATAATTTAGGGACGGATTCAAAAAATCTTCTCTAATTTACAGACGGATTTCCAAAGCCGTCTCTAAATTTTAAGTCACGTTAAAGTAGTGACGGAATTACAAATCCGTCACTAAAATTAGGGGCGGATTTTAAAAATCCGTCTCTAAATGTAGTGACGGATTTTTAATTCCTTCACTACTATATCCAACCACATTAATGATGTGAATTTTGTTATAAACAAACGCTACTCACACAAGATAAACTTAGACTTCAAATTTGATAAAGCAACGCACCACAATTCGAACTTCTAAGGCGAATAATTGATAGAATTTGATTAAAGCAAAGCACCCTCAAATCCTAAGAACTATCCTCACGTGAGAGAAAGCTCAAAGCACCACTCACTCAATCGAATTTCTCACAAGAAACCCTCAAAATTTTGTTTACTTCGTGAAACAATAAAAACCGGAAAACAAAGTGTTTTTCAATCAATCTAATCTGAATTTTATTGATGTATTTTACATCCTATTTATAGCTAAACAAAGCACACAATATTCGAGTATCATAAACAAATCCTAACTACCTTAGATATATGATATAACAAACTAAGATTAGGATAACAAGAATATCTCCACAAAACCGGATACAATATTTGCACCATATATTTTGTAATCTGATTTCTAGTCTAAATCTTAGATATTTTGAAAATCAAATCTAGNAAAAACAAATCTAAGGACCATATTTCCGAAAAACTAACTTAAGTTGACCAAGTCAAACAACACGGAAATCACCGTTGACAACGTTGCCCAAATCTTCAAAAATCTTCCAAAAATCCCGCCATATAACTTGCTATGTTTCTCGTTGATTTTTGTTGGACTTCCGATTTCAAGAACTTCAAGAAACCCTTTAAGCTTCAATCTTTATTTCAAGAAACCTTCAATTCTGTGTTTCCCAAGCTTGATTCCATCAACCATGACTCATAAACTAATCAAGAAAATCACAAAACACCATATGGTAAAACCCTATCAAATGAAGTGGGAAGAAAACCCATATAGCTCAACANCCCATATAGCTCAACACTCCTAAACTACTAACTATACTTGCTTTGATTTTTACGTGAGGAAGCTTGTACATGTTACCATGCACACGTAAAAATCCACCCTAGCCAAACCTAGAAGCCTTGTGTCTCCATAAGCCACTAACTCTCCCATGGTTGCATCTTGTTTTCCACCTTCAATCAAACCCTCGAAGTTTTGTTCATTGGCATTGACATTCGTATCAATTAAAGTAGTGACGGATTTCAAAATCTGTCACTAAATTTAGGAAGCTTGTACATGTTACCATGCACACGTAAAAATCCGTCCCTACATTTCTCATAGTTAATATATTAATTTTGTATATAGAATAACATAAGTTGTATGGTGGTGAAGTTGGTAAGAGTGTCACTTTGTGACTTTGAGGTCACATGTTTGAATCTTGTCAACAACTTCAATTTGTTTATTAAAAAAAAAAAATTTAAAAATGAAAATAATATTAGTCACTAAATTTAGGGACGGATTTCTGAAATCCGTCCCTAAACTCCGTCACTACATTAGGGACAGATTTAGAGACGGATAATTTCCGTCCCTAATTTAGAGACGGATTTTTTGTAATCCGTCTCTACTTTAAATTAGCGACGAAGATTTTAGGAACGATGTTGATCCGTCACTACTTCCGTCGCTAACCCTATTTAGCGACGGAATTTGAAGAAGTAGAGACGGATTCAATCTGTCCCTAAAACGTGTTTTTTCTGTAGTGACAGTGATGCGAATTTTCGTGTGAACAAAAACTCACAATGAGATACAATAAATTTTCGAATCTATAAAGACTCAGTCACTAAGATTCTTAATTTTAGGTTGATCAATTAGTCCTTTCAACTCCAACTTAATTAATTACATCCTAATGTTGACATTATTTATAGGTATAATCAACAACAAAATCCTAACTAAAATGGAATAAATAAACACGCCTAAGACTAGGAAATTCGGCCCACTTAGGCCACTTGCACAAGTTGCTCAACAAACTCAAGCTAAGATTGCCACCTCATCATGCAACTTGCACTTGATCTTGCCTAACAAACTCTAACTAACTAACAAATCAAGAAAATATCCTAACAACTTGACTAAATAATTAACTAACAAGATAATCATCAAATTTTAAGCTAAAAATTACAAGAATACTTGCTGCCCAAGAAACAAGAAAAAATGCAACAAACTCGCCATGCATGCTTCATCGGTTTTTGCGCATTTTTCCAAGAATCTTTCAAGAACTTCAAGAAATGCTTCAAGATCCAATCTTTTAATCAAGAAACCTTCATGAATCTGTCTTCCATGTATTTTAGCATAATAATGATGATCAAGACTCACCAAGAATTGAAAGACTCAATGCCAAAAATGAGAAAAACCCTAGCAAATGCAATGGGAAAAAAACCTCAGAGGCAAAAACCATCCTGTTCCCAAATCCACCATTCAGTGATGGGCCATTCAAAATTTTGAAGAAACTTGGTGATAATTTGCGTTCCACATTATTGACATGTGACCATGAACATGCAAATCCCTACCTTGGATGCACCCATATGGTTGATATTTCCATAAGCAACTAATTCACCAATGGTTGCATCCTTACCACCATCTTCGAAGTTGATTGCAACACTGTTTATCTTTCCACTATCATTATCCATCTTGTCACTAGTGCTTGCATCATCCTCCCCTTCTTCAAAAGAGTTTGACCTCAAACTTTGAAGTTGTTCATCAGGTATATATGGAGATAAATCACCAATATTAAAAGTAGCATGAACCCCATATTCACTTAGTAGCTCAAGTTGATAAGCATTATCACCAACTTTCTACAAAATTTTGAACGGCCCATCACTTCCAGGCATCAATTTATTTTTCCTGTGGTTAGGAAACCTTTCCTTCCTGAGATGTAGCCAAACCAAATCACCTTCCTGAAATGTGCGTGGGTCTCTGTGCTTATTGGCTCGCAATTTATACTGATCATTCACCTTTTCAATCCTTGCTCTGATCTGTGCATGTAATTTCAACATATATTCAATTTTATCCAAAGCAGTTTTATGAACCAACTCACCATTAGGAACATAAATGAAAACAATTGGCAACTTAGGATTGACTCCATAAACCACTTCAAAGGGTGAATGTTTGGTTGCATAAATAGGTGACCTGTTGTAGGCCAACTCAGCATGTGCCAATTTTAAATCTCAATCCTTTTGAGTTTTGCTTACCAATCCACGCAATAATACTCCCAAGGTCCTATTCGTCATAAATTTCAAATCCCTGTCACTGACAATTGTTTTAGGAATCCCATGCAATCGAATGATATCCCTAAAGTATAGCTCTGCATTATGACAAGGAGTAAAGTGTGCCATCTTTGAAAATCTGTCCACCACCACCATGATTGAATCCTTATTTCGCGCAGTCCTAAGTAGCCCAACAATGAAATCTATTGAGACATCTTCTCAAGGACTATCAGGAACCGGTAATGGTGTGTATAACCCTTGATGAAAAGTTGCTTTATCCTTCTGAGATATAGCACATTGAGAAATTACAACTTCCACATCTCTAATCATCTTAGGCCAATAAAAATGTTCTTGCAGCATGCTCAGTGTTTTAGCAATTCCAAAATGCCCTGCAAGACCTCCTCCATGCGCTTCTTTGACCAATAATTCCCTGATTGAACAATTAGGCACGCATAACTGATTCCCTTTAAATAGGCACCCATCATGTAAAACATAGGATCCCACTACTCCATTTCCCAGTTGTTGCATTATAGGACCCAATTCTACATCAGATTCATAATATGCCTTGATATGTTCTAAACCCAACAACTTGCAATTCAGGACACTAATCAACACATATCTTCTGGAAAGTGCATCTGCCACCACATTAGACTTTCCATCCTTGTATTTAGGTGAAAAATTAAAAGATTGAAGGAACTCAACCCATTTCGCATGTGTAGCATTCAGTTTCTGCTGACCATTGATATGTTTCAGTGGTTCATGATTAGAATGCTGGATGAAATGGTTAGGTCTCATATAATGACTCCAATGATCCAGAGCCCTAACAATTGCATAAAATTCCTTGTCATAGGTTAAATAATTCAACCTGGCTCCATTCGATTTTTCACTGAAATAAGCAATTGGCCTTTTACCCTGCACCAAAACTGCTCCAAGTCCCACATTGCTTGCATATGTTTCTATTTCAAATAGTTTTGAGAAATCAGGCAATGCCAGAATAGGTGTGTGGCATAACATATTCTTGATCTTTTCGAATGCAATCTGCGCCTCTTTTGTCCATTCAAATTTCTTATCCTTTTTAATGCATTCAGTCACAGGAGCACACAATGGATGAAATTTTTTTGACAAACCTTCTATAGAAGGAAGCCAAACCTGGAAAGACCGTACTTCAGCCACGTTGGTTGGTGTTGGCCAGGACTTAATTGCATCAACTTTGGATTGATCAACTGAAAGCCCATCTTTTGACACTACATAACCAAGAAACGTCACACTCTGCACCATAAAATAACACTTTTCCAGTTTTCCATACAGTTTTTGTTGTCTCAAAGTCTCAAAAACTTATCTTAGATGCTGCAGATGATCTCCAGTGCTTCTGCTATATATCGGTATATCATTTAAGTACACAACAACCAATTTACCCAAATATGGCTTCAAAACTTCGTTCAGAAGTCTCATAAACGTGCTAGGGACGTTGGTGAGTCCAAAAGGGATGACTAACCACTCATAGAGACCTAATTTTGTTTTGAAACCTGTTTCCAATCATCCCGTTCCATCATACGAATCTGATAGTATCCACTTCTCAAATCAATTTTGGAAAACACCTGTGAACCATACAATTCGTCCAGCAGATCGTCCAACCTAGGAATTTGAAATCTGTACTTGATTGTGATGTTGTTTACAGCTCTAGAATTAATACACATGCACCTGGATCCGTCTTTCTTTGGAACAATTAGTGTTGGTACAGCACACGGACTCATGCTCTCCTTCACGTATCCTCTCTGCATTAATTCGTCAATCTGCCTTTGTATCTCCTTAGTCTCCTTAGGATTGCATCTATAAGCTGGTTTATTAGGGATCTGAGCACCTGGAATCAAGTCAATCTGGTGATCAATGCCCCTATTGGGGGTTGGCAAACCTGGTGGTAAGTTATCTGGAAATACATCTTCAAATTCATTCAATAGTGGTTGAAGAATTTTTGGGATTGCAGATGTTTCAACTCTCACATCTTTGGCCATCAACAGAAATACTTGCTGGCAATCAGTCAAGTCTTTCTCCAATTCCTTAGGATTAGTAAAAAACACTCCCTTCTTATTCTCCACATTCAATTGCTTCTTGTTTTGCACTACTTTTAGAAGTTTCAAAGCAATTGGCTTGTCAATTTCCTGTATCCTGATGATGTAGACATTGGTTCTTCCATTATACTTCACAAATCGATCATATTACCAGGGTCTACCAAGCAATATATGACAAGCATCCATTGGACAGACATCACATATCACATAATGCTCCCATTTACGAAACTCTAAATTTATCAGGGCCTGCTTATTCACTTTGACATCACTGGTGTTGCTTAGCCAATGTAACTTGTAAGGTTGAGGATGATTGTATGTGGATTGATTCAATTTCTGAATCACATTAGTACATCTGCCACTGTTAATTATCACATCACACTGCCTGCCCTGTACATTACACCTGGTCACGAAAATTTGTCCCTCTGGTTCTCTTCAATTAGCGCAGGTTTAGACTAAAGAACCCTCCAGAGGACCAATGCCTGACCCTGTGTTTCTGCCTCCACTTCTTCTATATCATTGCTGCTTTGTTCTTCCAGGGAATCAATATTTTCGTCCTCCCCTTCTTCAAGAAGAACATCTAAGTAGCCATCTTCGATTTCCCTTGCTTCCCTAGCAGTGATTACTCTGGAGTTTGGACAATTTTTTTGTATGTGTCCTACTCCTTGACATTCAAAACATTTCCTATTGTCTTCAGGGATTGTCAATGGTTTGATTGGAGTGTCTGCCCTTTTACCATTGTCGAATTTAGGTTTAGCACTAGCTGGTTGGGAATACACCACTTCCTTCTTGGACTCATAGGATTTAAAGAATGCTTTTGGCTTCTTTGAATTCCCATGTTTTTCTACCCTGAGTGCCACTGTACAAATCTCATCATAGGTCTAGTAGGGTTGTAATTCTACTTTTTCCCTAATGGATCCATCCAACCCTGCCACAAACCGAGCAACTGATGTGAATTTTGTTATAGACAAACGCCACTCACACAAAGGAAACTTAGACTTCAAATTTGATAAAGCCACGCACCACAAATCTGAACTTCTAAGGCGAATAATTAGAAGGATTTGATTAAAGCAAAGCACCCTCAAATCCTAAGAACTAACCTCACGTGAGATAAAGCACAAAGCACGACTCACTCAATCGAATTCTTCACAAGAATCCTCACAAAATTTGTTTACTTCGTGAAACAAAAGAAAACCGGAAACAACTTGTGTTTAATCACTCAAATCTGAATTTTTATTGATGTATTTTTACATCCTATTTATAGCTAAACATATCACATAATATTTGAGAATCCTAAACATATCCTAACTACCTTAGATATATGGTATAACAAACTAAGATTAGGATAACAAGAAAATCTTAACAAAAACCGGATACAGTCTTGCACCATATATTTTGTAATCTGATTTCTAGTCTAAATCTTAGATATTTTGAGAATCAAATCTAAGGACCATATTTCCGAAAAACAAACTTAAGTTGACCAAGTCAAACAACACGAAAAACACCGTTGACAACGTTGCCCAAATCTTCAAAAATCTTTCAAAAATCCCGCCATATAACTAGCTATGTTTCTCGTTGATTTTTGTTGGACTTCCGATTTCAAGAACTTCAAGAAACTCTTCAAGATTCAATCTTTATTTCAAGAAACCTTCATTTTTGTGTTTCCCATGCTTGATTCCATCAACCATGACTCATAAACTAATCAAGAAAATCACAAAACACCATATGGTAAAACCCTATCAAATGACGTGGGAAGAAAACCCATATAGCTCAACACTTCTAAACTACTAACTTATATTTGCTTGAAAACTACGTGAATAAGCTTGTACATGTCACCACGTAAAATCCACCCTAGCCAACCCAAGAAGCCTTGTGTCTCATAAGCCACTAACTCTCCCAGGTTGCATCTTGTTTTCCAACCATTCATCAAACCCAAACCCTCGAAGTTTTGCTCATTGATATGCGTATCATCCTCCTCTTCTTCAAAAGAGTTTGTCCTCAAACCTCGAAGTTGGTCATCAGGAACATAAGGAGCTAAATCACCAATGTTGAAAGTAGCATGGACTCCATATTCTCCTGGTAATTCCAATTTATAAGCATTATCCCCCACTTTACTTATGATCTTGAACGGTCCATCACAACGAGGCATAAGTTTATTCTTCCTTTGATTTGGAAATCTTTCCTTCCTCAAGTGTAACCAAACCAAATCCCCTTCTTTGTAGACATGTTGTGATTTATGTTTGTTTGCTCGTGCCTTGTAAATATCATTAACCTTCTCAATTCGAGCCCTTACTTCTGCATGAAGTTTTTGCATGTACTCAACCTTAGTCTTGGCATCTTTGTGTACCAACTCCCCTTTAGGAATACTTACAAAATCAATTGGTAACTTAGGATTAACTCCATAGACAATCTCGAAAGGTGAGTGCTTAGTAGCATAAGTAGGTGACCTATTGGAAGCAAATTCAGCATGAGCAAGCTTCAAATCCCAATCTTTTTGTGTCTTACTAACCAAACCACGCAACAAAACCCCTAGTGTTCGATTAGTGACTTCTGTTTGCCCATCTGTTTGAGGATGATAAGATGTGCTAAACAAAAGTTTCGTACCTATTAATCTCCAAAGTGACTTCCAAAAGTAGCTCATGAACTTTGTGTCTCTATCACTTACAATAGTCTTTGGAACCCCATGTAACCTTATGATGTCTTTAAAGTATAAATCAGCCACATTCATAGCATCATCTGTCTTGTGACATGGTGTAAAATGAGCCATCTTTGAAAATCTATCAACCACTACCATAATTGCATCTTTTCCCCTTGCTGTCCTTTTAACCCCACAAATGAAATCCATAGAAACATCCTCCCAAGGTCCCTCTGGCACTGGCAATGGAGTATAAAAGCCTTGATGAAAGGCCGCCTTTGCGTTTGACAAGTAGCACATTGAGCAATTATGGCCTCAACATCAACAATCATTTTTGGCCAATAGAAATGTTCTTGCAACATGGTTAGTGTCTTGTAATGCCAAATGTCCAGCAATACCTCCTCCATGAGGCCTCCTTACTCACGTATAGAACACTTGGGTATGCACAATAAATTACCTTTGAATAAATTACCATCATGTAGCACATAGGAACTCATAGAACCCTTTGAAAGTTGCACCATTATTGGTCCAAAGTCTCCATCTTGCTCGTAAAATTGAGTTATCAACTCTAACCCAAGTAACTTAAAGTTCAAAACACCAAGCAAAGTATACCTTCTTGACAAAGCATCAGCAACAACATTAGACTTCCCCGTTTTGTACTTTGAAGAGAAGTGAAAAGATTGCAAAAATTCAACCCATTTAGCATGTCTTGGATTCAATTTTTGTTGACCATTAATGTGCTTCAAAGCTTCATGATCAGAATGTAATATGAAGTGATTAGGCCTTAAATAATGACTCCAATGATCCAAAGCTCTAATAATGGCATAGAACTCCTTGTCATATGTAGAATAGTTCAGTTTAGCACCATTCAATTTCTCACTAAAGTAAGCAATTGGCCTCTTCCCTTGGACTAGAACAGCACCAATTCCAACCCCACTTGCATCCGTCTCTACTTCAAATGGTTTAGAGAAATCTGGTAAGGCTAGTATAGGTGTGTTACAAAGCAACTTCTTAATCAATTCAAAAGCTTCTTGTGCCCCCTTAGTCCACTCAAACTTAGGCTTATCCTTCTTAATGCATTCGGTTATAGGAGCAACAACAGATGAAAAATTCTTCACAAACCTCCTATAGAACGAGGCTAACCCATGAAAAGCACGTACTTCAGTCACGTTCTTTGGTGTTGGCCATGATTTTATAGCTTCCACTTTAGATGGATCAACAGAAACCCCATCTTTGGACACAATATACCCCAAAAACGTCACACTTGGTACCATGAAATAACACTTTTCGAGCTTAGCATAGAGCTTTTGTTCTCGTAATGTCCCAAACACACTCCTTAGATGGCTTAGATGATCATTAACACTCTTGCTATACACCAAAATATCATCTAAATACACCACTACAAACTTACCAATGTATGGCTTTAAGACCTCATTCATCAACCTCATAAACGTACTAGGTGCATTAGTTAACCCAAAAGGCATGACTAACCATTCATAAAGCCCTAGCTTTGTTTTGAAACCTGTTTTCCATTCATCACCTTCCTTCATTCGAATCTGATGATATCCACTCCTTAAATCAATCTTTGAAAATAATTGAGAACCATGTAATTCATCTAGCAAATCATCCAATCTAGGTATAGGAAACCTATACTTGACGGTTATATTGTTAACTGCCCTTGAATCAATACACATTCTCCAAGTCCCATCCTTCTTAGGTACTATTAATGTAGGCACAGCACATGGACTCATGCTCTCTCTCACGTACCCCCTCTCCATTAATTCCTCAATTTGCCTTTGTATCTCCTTTGTCTCCTCTGGATTACATCTATATGCAGGCTTGTTAGGAATTTGAGACCCAGGAATAAGATCAATTTGATGTTCAATTCCACGTATGGGTGGTAATCCTGGTGGCAACTCATTAGGAAACACATCTGAAAACTCATTCAACATAGGATGCAAAACCCTAGGAATCTCTGGGGCTTCATCTTGTACCTCTTTGGCTAACAACATATAGGACATAGAACTTGTTTTCAACTCCCTTTCTAACTCCTTTCCACCCACCAACAAAACACCTTTAGAATTACCCATGCTTGTTTTAGGTTTAGAAATCATCAAGGGTTTTAATGCATATGATTTTTCATTAGGGTTCTTGCGCACAATATAGACATTTGTTCTCCCATTAAACTTCACAAAACGGTCATATTGCCAAGGTCTACCCAATAGTATATGACAAGCATCCATAGGACAAACATCACAAAGTACTTGATCCTCAAATTTACCAATTTTAAACGCAATCAAGGCTTGTTTGTTTACCTTAACATCGCTTGTGTTGCTAAGCCAATGTAGCTTGTATGGTTGAGGATGTATCTTTGTAGGAATTGCGAGCTTTTCCACCAACAACGTAGATACTACATTTGTGCAACTTCCAGTATCTATGATTACATCACAAAGCTTGCCTTGAACATTACACCTTGTGAGAAAAATTTTATCCCTTTGACTCTCCAAAGGTTGTGCACTTTGAGATTGTAATACCCTACGTAACACCAAGGATTGGCCTTGTGTTTCTGGTTGGACTTCCTCCGTTTCTTCCTCCATATTTTCATAATTGGCATACTCTTCCTCTCCCTCATCCCCATACATCTCCTCTTCTTCAAGGTTTTCTTCATCTACCCAATTTCGAGTTGTTGTGACCCTAGCATGAGGACAATCTCCTCTTTGAATGTGACCTTGCCCTTTACACTTGAAACAAACAATGCGTGAATCACTACTTTGGGGCTTTGAAGTTGAACTCTTATCCTTGATGAAGGGTGGTTTAGTAACCTTATCAAAGTTTGNATGACCTTATCAAGATTTAATTTTTGAGGAAAAGTATCACGTTTCTCTTTAGGATCGTAAGTTTTGAAGTATGTCTTTGGCTTACGTGCAACTTGTTTCTCAACCCTTGCTGCCACTCTACAAACTTCATCAAAGGTCCAATAAGGTTGTAATTCGACCTTCTCCCTTATATTTTCATCTAGACCAGCTACAAAACGAGCCACTTTGTGGTCTTCTTTCTCTTCGAAATCACAAACCATAATCAATTTTTCGAACTCCACAATGTATCATCAACCGTTTTTCTATCTTGTTTTAATGTATGCATCTTGATGAAATTATTTTGCTCGAAATCTTGAGGACAAAACGTTTCCTCATCTCCTTCTTTAGTTTAGACCATGAAGAGATTTTGACCACCTTCTTTCCTTCTTTTTCTTTGTAACCCCTCAAGCCATAGACTTGCATAGGAAGTAGTTTTAATTCCGCCAAACTTATAGGACTTAGATCATCATATTCTTGTAACGAAAATCCTTTCAACTCTACGAATCCAATCTAACAATTTTTCAGGGTCCATACCTCCATTAAACTAGGAATTTCGAGTTTAAGATTTCGATCATCATCCCTCTTTCCTTACGTTTATGCCTTGATCTTGGTTCCTCATCGTCACTAGAACTTGATGGTCCCTTTTTGGTTTACGTACACTCCTCACACTTTCTTGCTCACTTGAACTTGATGATGAGCCATCCTCTTGTTTAGATTTAGTAGGAGTTTTCTTGTTAGAAGCCATGATGGTTAGGACTTCATCTAAACGAGCCTTTAACTCGTCAATCTCCCCTTGCATACGTAGCTCTTTGCTTGAGCCAAGCTCAAACCTTTCGTGATCCTTGTGGTGCTCGTCTCCCACTTCTTCAGCCATGATAATTGATATTGAAACATTGAGATTGACGAATCTCTCAACGAGAGCACCAAAAGTTGATGTGAATTTTGTTATAGACAAACGCCACTCACACAAAGGAAACTTAGACTTCAAATTTGATAAAGCCACGCCACACAATCTGAACTTCTAAGGCGAATAATTAGCAGGATTTGATTAAAGCAAAGCACCCTCAAATCCTAAGAAATATCCTCACGTGAGATAAAGACACAAAGCACCACTCACTCAATCGAATTCCTCACAAGAATCCTCACAAAATTTGTTTACTTCGTGAAAACAAAAGAAAACCGGAAACAACTTGTGTTTAATCACTCAAATCTGAATTTTTATTGATGTATTTTTACATCCTATTATAGCAAACAATATACATAATATTTGAAATCCTAAACATATCCTAACTACCTAGATATATGGTATAACAAACTAAGATTAGGATAACAAGAAAATCTTAACAAAAACCGGATACAGTCTGCACCATATATTTTGTAATCTGATTTCTAGTCTAAATCTTAGATATTTTGAGAATCAAATAGGACCATATTTCCGAAAAACAAAATTAGGTTGACCAAGTCAAAACACACGGAAATCAGCGGTTGACAACGTTGCCCAAAACTTCAAAAATCTTTCAAAAATCCCGCCATACACCTCGCTATGTTTCTCGTTGATTTTTGTTGGACTTCCGATTTCAAGAACTTCAAGAAACTCTTCAAGATTCAATCTTTATTTCAAGAAACCTTCATTTTTGTGTTTCCCATGCTTGATTCCATCAACCATGACTCATAAACTAATCAAGAAAATCACAAAACACCATATGGTAAAACCGTATCAAATGAAGTGGAAAGAAAACCCATATAGCTCAACATTTCTAAACTACTAACTTATACTTGCTTGAAAACTACGTGAGTAAGCTTGTACATGTCACCATGCACACGTAAAAATCCACCCTAGCCAACCCAAGAAGCCTTGTGTCTCCATAAGCCACTAACTCTCCCAAGGTTGCATCTTGTTTTCCAACTTCAATCAAACCCAAACCCTCGAAGTTTTGCTCATTGATATTCGTATCAGCAACTATGTGATCTTCCTTCTCTTCTAGGTCACACAATATCATCAACTTTTCGAAAGCATTGATATACTCCTCAACACTTTTCTGTCCTTCTTTTACGGTATGCATCTTTAGGAAATTGTTCTACTCATACTCATGTGGTACAAATTTTTTTCTCAATTCTCTCTTTAATTTGCGCCATGAACAAAGTTTTGATCTTCCTTCCTTTTTGCGTTGTCTTTGTAATCCTTCATACCACAAACTAGCATAAGATATTAGTTTTAATTCTGCCACTCTGAAGGCCTTATGATCATCATACTCCTTGTAATTGAAGATCCTTTCGGTTCTCCTTAGCCAATCAAGGAAAATTTCTGGATCTAAACTGCCGTTGAACTCAAGAACATCCAACTTTGAACTACGATCATCATGTTTCTGTTTTTCACGCCTCTTATGCCTGTTTCGGTCATCTTCTTCACTGGAACTTGTGTCACAGTCACACCTAGGTTTGCGTGCACTCCTGCTTGTATTTTCATCACTAGAACTTGATTCAATTTCATCAATTGCGTGATTTTTCTTCTTGGTTTTCAAACTTCCTGACACAAAATTCATCACTTCTTCTAGCATGGTGCGCAATTCTCGAATTTCGTTGTCCCTTCTGATTTCTCTGGCCTGTTCTAAGGACAACCCTCTTTCAAAATTTGCAGGAACGTCCTCACCACCACTTGCCATAGTAATGTTGTTTCAAGTGTTTTGATCAATTAATGAGCACTTGAGTATAAAAGACCTCTCAATGAAAGCACCAAATTTGATGCGAATTTTCGTGTGAACAAAAACTCACAAAGGGATATACTAAAATTTCGAATCTATAAAGACCCAGTCACCAAGATTCTTAATTTTAGGTTGATCAATTAGTCCTTTGATTAAAGCCTACGGACCCTCAAAGCTACTAATTAAATCACAAGAGTATAAAGAATTTAATCACCAACTCTTAAATTTTGGATTTTTGTTTTCAAGTAAACAAACAACTTTTTTATTCAACTCCAACTTAATTAATTACATCCTAATGTTGAGATTATTTATAGGTATAATCAACAACAAAATCCTAACTAAAATATACTAGATAAACACGCCTAAGACTAGGAAATTCGGCCCACTTGTGCCACTTGCACAAGTTGCTCAACAAACTCAAGATAAGATTGCCACATCATCATGCAACTTGCACTTGATCTTATTTTGCCTAACAAACTCTAACTAACTAACAAATCGAGAAAATATCCTAACAACTTGACTAAATAATTAACTAACAAGAAAATCATCAGATTTTAAGCTAAAAGTTACAAGAATACTTGCTGCCCAAGAAACAAGAAAAAATGCAACAAACTCGCCATGCATGCTTCATCGGTTTTTGCGCAGTTTTCCAAGAATCTTTCAAGAACTTCAAGAAATGATTCAAGATCCAATCTTTTAATTAAGAAACCTTCAAGAATCTGTCTTCTATATATTTTAGCATAATAATGATGATCAAGACTCACCAAGAATTAAAAGACTCAATGCCAAAAATGAGAAAAACCCTAGCAAATGCATTGGGAAAAAAACTAATAGGCAAAAACCATCTTGTTCCCCAATCCACCATTCTTTGCCTTAATTTGCGTGCCACATTATTGACATGTGACCATGCACACGCAAATCCCTACCTTGGATGCACCTATATGGTTGATATTTCCATCAACAACTAATTCACCAATGGTTGCGTCCTTACCACCATCTTCGAAGTTGATTCCAACACTGTTTATCTTTCCACTATCATTATCAATCTTGTCACTGGTGCTTGTATCAGACAGCCACTCCAGTTAAACCACCTGCAATCCCTAATGACAAGAGGAAGTGTTTTAAGTTTCAAGGATATGGACACCTACAACGCAATTGCCCTAGCTCCAGGGTGATCACTTTTAGGGAAGAACAAGAGATTGAGGATGCTTACCTAGATGTTCTTCTTGAAGAAGGGGAGGACGAAAATTCTGAACCACAGGAAGAAAAAAGTAGCAATAATATGGAGGAAGTAGAGGCGGAAACATAGGGTCAGGCATTAGTCCTCTGGAGATTTAGTCAAACTAAACCAACACCAATTGAAGAGAACCAGAGGGACAAGATTTTCGTGACCAGGTGTAATGTACAAGGCAAGTTGTGTGACATGATCATTGCTAGTGGCAGTTGTACAAATGTGGTCTCTACCCTATTGATTCAGAAACTGAACTACCCTACACACAACCATCCTCAACCTTACAAGTTGCATTGGTTGAGTAATACAAGTGATGTTAAAGTAACAAAGCAAGCCCTGGTCAATTTTAAAATTGGTCAGTTTGAGGATTTTGTATTGTGTGATGTTTGCCCTATGGATGCTTGTCATATATTGCTTGGTAGGCCCTGGCGATATGATCTATATGTGAAGTGTGATGGAAGAACCAATGTCTATGTTATCAAGAAACAGGAAATTGACAAGCCAATTGCTTTGAACCTTTAAAAGTGGCGCAAGACAAGAAGTAATTGAATGTGGAAAACAAGAAGGGAGTGTTCTTGTCAAATCGTAAGGAGTTGGATAAGGAATTAGCTCATTGCCATCAAGTGTTCTCGCTAATGGCCAAGGATGTAAGAGTCGAAACATTTGCAATCCCAAAAACTCTTCCACCACTATTGACAGAATTTGAAGATGTGTTCCTAGATGATTTTCCACTAGGAATGCCTCCCACTAGGGGCATTGAACATCAGATTGATTTAATTCCAAGTGCTCAGATTCCTAATAAACCAGCATACCGATGCAATCTTGAGGAGAATAAGGAGATACAAAGGCAGATTGAAGAATTGATGCAAAGGGGATATGTCAGGGAGAGTATGAGTGTGTGTGCCGTACCAACACTAATTGTAACTCAGAAAGATTGGGACTTGAAATTGGCGCATGCTGAGTTCGCTTATAACAAATCACCTACTTATGCAACTAAACATTCAGCCTTTGAAGTTGTTTATGGAGTCAATCCCAAATTGCCAATTGATTTCATTTATGTTTCTAAAGGTGAGTTGGTTCATAAGACTGCTTCGGATAAAATTCAATATATGCAGAAATTGCATGCGCATATCAAAGCAAGAATTGAAAAAGTGAATGATCAGTATAAAGCTCGCGCAAATAAACACAGGAGACAATGTCAATATCAGGAATGTGATTTTGTTTGCTTACATCTCAGGAAAGAACGGTTCCCTAATAATAGGAAAAATAAATTGATGCCTGGATGTGATGGACCATTAAAGATTTTTGAAAAAAGTTGGTGATAATGCTTATCAACTTGAGCTACCAAGAGAATATGGAGTCCATGCTACTTTTAATATAGGTGATTTATCTCCATACATTCCTGATGAACAACTTCGAAGTTTGAGGTCAAACTCTTTTGAAGAAGGGGAGGATGATGTAAGTGCAAGCACCAGTGACATTGACAATATTAATGATATAAGTTTATGCACCAGTGACATTGACAAGATTGACAATGTTGCAATCAACTTTGAAGGTGGTGATGTCAAAGGTGAGGATGCAACAATAGGTGAAATAGTTGCATATAGAAATATAAATCATATGGGTGCGTCAAGGGTAGGGATTTGTGTGTGCATGGTGACATATACCTAAAGTGGCACGCAAATCAAGAAAAGGATGGTGGATTTTGGGGAACAAGATGGTTTTTGCCTATGGGTTTTTTCCCATTGCATTTCCTAGGGTTTTCTGATTTTAGGCATTGAGCCTTTTATTTCATGGTGAGTCTTGATCATCATAATTAAGCTAAAATACATGGAAGATAAGTTCTTAAAGGTTTTTTGATTAAAAGATTGGATCTTGAACCATTTCCTGAATTTTCTTGAAGAATCTTGAAATTGCGCAAAAATGACGAGGGTTCTTGGGCGTGTTTTTGACGATTTTTCCAAGATCTTGGGCAACAAGTATTTTCATGATTTTTAGCTTAAAATCTGATGATTATCTTGTTAATTTATTATTTAGTTAAGTTGTTAGGATTTTTTATTGATTAGATAAGTTGTTAGAGTTTGTTAGGCAACATAAGATCAAGATGCAGCGATGAGGTGGCATACTTATCTTGTTGTGTGTGTGTTTTTGTGAGGGGTGAATTTCTTTGTTTTGTGCGTGTGTTTTTTGTGTTTAGTTTGGATTTTTGTTGACGATTATTCCTATATATAGTCTCAACATTAGTTTGTAAATTAATTAAGTTGGAGTTGAATAAAAGTTTGTTTGTTTTCTTGAAACAAATTCCGAAATTTTTAAGAGTTGGTGGGTTTTCGTTTATACTCTTGTGAGGATTAATTAGTGGCTTTGAGGGTTCTTAGGCTTTAATCAAAGACTAATTAATCAACCTAAGTTCGTGAGTTTTGGTTCCCTAGCCTTTAGAGATTCGTGAATTTAGTTCCTATCCTTGTGAAATTTTTTATTCATACGAAAATTCACATCAAATTTGGTGCTCTCGTTGAGAGAACGTTTAATCTCAAGTGCTTGTAAATTTTCAATGTCGTACCAATACTCTCCTGCAAGTTTTTCCAGAAGTTCGAAAGAAACCTGGAACCCCTATCTGAAACGATATCCTTAAGAACCCCTTGAAGTCTCACAGCATATTCGATGTAAGTTTTGCAAGTTGCTCCATACTCCAAATCTCCTAAATTGGTATAGATACTGTAGTTTTTAGTAAGCCTATCCAAAACGACCCATACATTACCATTGCCAAGTCACGAAATTCATCGAGATACAATCAAGAAACTATTCTTCATGCTGGATTCCATCAATTATGACTCATAGACTTTCCAAGATAATCACAAAACACCATATGGAAAAACCCTACCAAGTGGAGTGGGAAAAAACCATAGGCTCAACAAACACACTTAGCCCTACCTTTCTTTCCTTCTACCCAAAGGCTATTATTCCTCTATGGGAACGTCCCATGAGAGTCTTGTAACCCATGTTTGCCTTCTATCCACATTCAAACCATAGGATTAAGCATTAAGTTACAGATTCATCCACCTTGCTTGATTCCTCATTCAAATTCACATCAGCCATTGTCTCCAAAAGAGACGAAGGAGACTCACGAAAACTCTAACCCTAAAAACATGAAGCCTAGCCTATTTCTAACAGGAAAAGAACTTGATAAAGAGGTTGAGCAAGGCACTCCTATGTACATGCAAGTGGTTAAGGAAGTTGCAAAAGAGTCTAAGGTCCAAGATAAACAATTATGTGAATTTTCGTGTGTACAAAAACTCACAAAGGGATATACTAAAATTTCGAATCTATAAAGACCCAGTCACCAAGATTCTTAATTTTAGGTTGATCAATTTGTCCTTTTATTAAAGCCTAAGCAGCCTCAAAGCTACTAATTAACCCACAAGAGTATACAGAAATTAATCACCAACTCTTAATTTCTTTCGGAATTTTGTTTTCAAGTAAACAAACAAACTTTTTTTATTCAACTCCAACTCAATTAATTTACAATTTAATGTTGAGATTATTTATAGGAATAATCATCAACAAAATCCTAATTAAACAGACAAAACACACGCACAAAACAATCTAAAAATCGTCCCTAATTACTCACACGTGACTCACAAGATAAGATTGCCACATTATCACTGCATCTTGATCTTATCTTGCTATCAAACTCTAACAAAATCTAACTAACAAGATTTTATTCTATCAACTTGCCTAACAAATTTAAAAAAAAATTATGAAATTAAAAATCACAAAACAAAATATTAAGCACGTCCTAAAACAAATCCTAAATATACTTGGACTCCAGATAAAAGAAATCTAACTAAAAACTGATTTCCAGTTTGACAGGCGAGCAGAAAAATGAATAAAACATTATTTTGCGTATTTTTCTGAATTTGAAAATATTTTTCCCTAAAAGTGATTCAATAAGCTTTCCAACGCATATTCATAAGCCTTCTAACTCAAAGCCAATTGTCAACAAAAAATCTTCAAAGTCAGACACAATGCACCGCTCTGAAACTGAAATTTTATCTTTAGAAGCACCAAGAAACGTCCTAGATTGAATCTTTTAATCAAGAAACTTTCAAGAACGTGATCCTCCATCATCGTAGTCCAAGTATAAATTTATTGATATTCACACTTGTATCATCCTCCCCTTCTTCAAAAGAAACTTGCCCCAAGTTTTAGCTTCCACGCAACCATCCATATCCGACGAACGAGTGATCTGTGTTTGATGCCAAATCTAAAGTCACGTAGCAAGCACATAATTAGAAACAACCATAACACGATATTATCAACGGAAAATTTGTTTAACTACAACGAAATCCTTGAGACTCGTTTATGATTCTTCAAACCAATAGCAAATCCATCTTTCGAAATCCCTTGAAAACCAGGGACAAAATCATGTTTTAGGCTTCTAGACTCAAAAAGTTGGACACCAACATAAACCATTGAAAGATCTAAACTTGTAGGTTTTGTATCGACCATCTCTTCAACTTGATATAGAATCAATTGATCTTCAACCATAAGTTCTTTCATTGCATCAAAAATTATATCACTATCAATCTTTGATTCCTCATTGGTCACATTCTACAAAGATTCAATCCTTTCCTCATTGATTGTGATGAACATTGATTGATTATCTACGTCGATTTGTGTGTTGTGTTCTTCCGCTTCTTTAATTATTTTTGTTTCATGATCTAGCATACCACAAAGTTCTGAAAAACCCATTGATCTTGATTGTTGTGATGGCTTGCTCACTACAATCTCGTCGTTATGCCCTAAATCGTTACATACTTCAACATCTTGCAAAACATTATTGGCATGAACCTCTATTTGTTCAGTCACTATAACATCTTCTGTTGATAACATTAAGTCAAACTCATAAATATGATGAAGAATTCTAGGTTTGTCCATGATAAAAGGTTTCGGCTCCGCTTCTTGCAACTCTTCCAATAATAGTTCTGAATATAGCTCCGAAAAATTTCTACATCATTAACACATTGACTTCTTACATGGCCAAATCCTTGACAATTAGAACAATCTGGTTTATTCCCAAGGAGAAAGTATGAGAGCACGTCGTGAGCAGATACTACTTTGTTATGCCAATCCATCACCTAAAACTATCAAGAATTTTGGATGAAAGTACAAAGACCATACCCCCACCTAAACAACTCGTATATGCCTGAATTTTTGTGGATTTGTTACTCAATATGTTGTTAACACTCGACCAAAATTTCATGCATATATTTCAAGCCAATTGATCGCAGTTTAATTTCTACGCAAGCTACTCAAAACTGTTATGATTTGTACCACTTTTGTAACGACGGAGATATCGCAACTTCAATGTGACCCTCGAAACTGATTTTTCTAACACGATTTTCCAACTTTGCTTACTGCCCTTTTTTGATCACTTTTTACACCAAAACTTGCACGAGACTTCAATGAACAACTGAAAACAATAACTGGTCTTGAGGTTTAACGACCCCTCTCAACGAGAGCACCAAATATGATGTGAATTTTCGTGTGAACAAAAACTCACAAAGGGATATACTAAAATTTCGAATCTATAAAGACCCAGTCACCAATATTCTTAATTTTAGGTTGATCAACTAGTCCTTTGATTAAAGCCTAAGCACCCTCAAAGCTACTAATTAAATCACAATAGTATAAAGAAATTAATCACCAACTCTTAATTTCTTTCGAAATTTTGTTTTCAAGTAAACAAACAAACTTTTTTTATTCAACTCCAACTCAATTAATTTACAACCTAATGTTGAGATTATTTATAGGAATAATCATCAACAAAATCCTAACTAAACAGACAAAACACACGCACAAAACAATCTAAAAATCGTCCCTAATGACTCACAAGATAAAATTGCCACATTATCACTACATCTTGATCTTATCTTGCTAACAAACTCTAACTAACAAGATTTTATTCTAAAAAATTGCCTAACAAATTTAAAAAAAAAAATTATGAAAATAGAAATCACAAAACAAAATATTAAGCACGTCCTAAAACAAATCCTAAATATACTTGGACTCCAGATAAAAAAAATCTAACTAAAAACTGATTTCCAGTTTGACAGGCAAGCAGAACAATGAATAAAACATTATCTTGCGTATTTTTCTAAATTTCGAAAATATTTTTCCCTGAAAGTAGATTAAATAATCTTTTCAACGCATATTCACACGCCTTCTAACTCAAAGCCAATTGTCAATGAAAAATCTTCAAAATCAGACATACTGCACTGCTTTGAAACTGAAATTTTATCTTTTAATTAATAAACTTTCAAGAACGTGATCCTCCATCATTGTAGTCCAAGTATAAATTTATTGCTATTCACACTTGTATCAACAATTACAAAAGCTCTTGAACGAGTTCCATGATGTATTTCTGGAAGAGTTGCCAAACAAGTTACCACCTATCCGAGAGATAAAACATGCTATTGATTTTATTCCTGGGCGCCAATTACAAACAAACCTTCTTATAGGTGTGATCATGAGGCATCTAAGGAGTTACAGAGGCAAATAGACAAGTTGTTGGAGAAAGGATTGGTTCGTGAAAGCATGAGTCCTTGTGCAGTTCTGGCTCTCCTTGTTGCAAAAAAGGATGGTACATGGCACGTGTATTGATTCTCGAGCAGTAAAAAACATTACTATTAAATATAGATTTCCTATTCCAATATTGGAGGACATGTTGGATGAGTTACATGGTGCTACAATCTTTTCGAAGATTGATTTGAAAAGTGGTTATCATCAGATGTGCATTAGAGAAGGTGATGAATGGAAGATGGCTTTGAAAACCAAACAAGGTCTCTATGAGTGGCTAGTGATGCCTTTTGGGTTGTGTAATGCTCCAAGCTCATTTATGAGACTTATGAATGAGGTTCTACTTCCTTTCTTAAACAAGTTTATTGTTGTTTATCTCGATGATATACTTGTCTATAGTTCAAACATTCATGAGCATCTAAGGCATTTGAGATTGTTGTTTGATAGATTGCGTGAGCAAAAGCTCTATGGAAAGCTTGAGAAATGTGACTTCATGCAAGACAAGATCGTTTTTCTGGGATATATTGTTAGTGGAGATGGTGTTATGGTTGACCCATCCAAGGTAGAGGCCATCATGTCTTGGAAAAGTCCATCAAACATACATGAAGTGCGTAGTTTTTATGGATTGCCTATGTTCTATAGAAGGTTCATCCAGAACTTTTCTACCATCATGCCCCCTACTACTAAGCTTATGAAGAAGGGAGAATTCGTATTGAATCCAAGAGCACGGGAGGCTTTTGACAACATCAAGCAATTACTCTGTCGTGCACCTATCCTACCTTTGCCTGATTTTGACAAACTTTTTGAAGTAGAGTGTGATGCCAGTGGCATAGGTATTGGAGTATTGCTTGTCTAAGAGAAGCGTCCAGATTCTTACTTCAGCGAGAAATTGAGCGGAGCTAAGTTGAATTACTCAAACTACGATCGAGAATTTTATTCAATTGTGAGAGCATTGGATCATTGGTCACATTTTCTTAGACCAAAATCGTTTATCTTACATTCTGATCATGAAGCTTTAAAGTTCATCAATGGGCAACAGAAGTTGAATTACAGGCATGCTAAGTTGATACGAATAATATCAATGAGCAAAACTTCGAGGGTTTGGGTTTGATTGAAGTTGGAAAACAAGATGCAACCTTGGGAGAGTTAGTGGCTTATGGAGACAGAAGGCTTCTTGGGTTGGCTAGGGTGGATTTTTACGTGTGCATGGTGACATGTACAAGCTTACTCACGTAGTTTTCAAGCAAGTATAAGTTAGTAGTTTAGAAATGTTGAGCTATATGGGTTTTCTTCCCACTTCATTTGATAGGGTTTTACCATATGGTGTTTTGTGATTTTCTTGATTAGTTTATGAGTCATGGTTGATGGAATCAAGCATGGGAAACACAAAAATGAAGGTTTCTTGAAATAAAGATTGAATCTTGAAGAGTTTCTTGAAGTTCTTGAAATCGGAAGTCCAACAAAAATCAACGAGAAACATAGCAAGTTATATGGCAGGATTTTTGAAAGATTTTTGAAGATTTGGGCAACATTGTTAACAAAGGTTTCCGTGTTTTTTGACTTGGTCAACTTAAGTTTGTTTTTCGGAAATATGGTCCTTAGATTTGATTCTCAAAATATCTAAGATTTAGACTAGAAATCAGATTACAAAATATATGGTGCAATCACGAATTGTATCCGGTTTTTGTAAGATTTTCTTGTTATCCTAATCTAGTTTGTTATAACCATATATCTAAGGTAGTTAGGATATGTTTAGGATTCTCAAATATTGTGTGATATGTTTAGCTATAAATAGGATGTAAAAACATCAATAAAAATTCCAGATTTGAGTGATTAAACACAAGTTGTTTCCGTTCCGGTTTTTTTCTTGTTTCACGAAGTAACAAATTTTGTGAGGATCTTGTGAGAATTCGATTGAGTGAGTGGTCTTTGTGCTTTATCTCACGTGAGGATAGTTCTTAGGATTTGAGGGTGCTTTGCTTTAATCAAATCCTGCTAATTATTCGCCTTAGAAGTTCAGTTTTGTGGGTGCGTGGCTTACAAATTTGAAGTCAAACTTTCCTTTGTGGAGTGGCGTTTGTCTATAACAAAATTCACATCAACTTTTGGTGCTCTCGTTGGAAGATTCGTGTCAATCTCAGTGTTCAATATCAATTATCAGGGCTCAAGAAGGTGAGACGAGCATCCAAAGGATCACGAAAGGTTGAGCTTGGCTCAAGCAAAAGAGCTACGTATTGCAAGGGAGATTGACGAGTTAAAGGCTCGTTTAGATGAAGTCCTAACCATCATGGCTTCTACAAAGAAACTCCTACTAATCTAACAAGAGGATGGCTCATCATCAAGTTCAAGTGAGCAAGAAAGTGTGAGGAGTGTACGTAAACCAAAAAGGGATACTCACAAGTTCTAGTGACGATGAGGAACCAAGATCAGGCATAACGTAAAGGAAAGATGAGGATGATGATCAAAATCTTAAACTCGAAATTCCTGAGTTTAATGGAGGTATGGACCCTGAAAAAATTTTTGATTGGATTCGTAGAGTTGAAAGGATTTTTCGTTACAAAGAATATGATGATCATAAGTCCTAAGTTGGCGGAATTAAAAACTTACTTCCTATGCAAGTCTATGGCTTGAGGGGTTACAAAGAAAAAGAGAAAGAAGTGTCAAAAATCTCTTCATGGTCTAAACAAAGAAGGAGATGAGGAAACGTTTTGTTCCTCAAGATTTCGAACAAACAACTTCATTAAGCATGCATACATTAAAACAAGAATGAAAAACGGTTTGATATCTATTGTGGAGTTCGAAAAATTGATTATGATTTGTGATTTAGAAGAGAAGGAGGACCACAAAGTGGCTCGTTTTGTGGCTGGTCTAGATGACAATATATAAGGGAGAAGGTCGAATTACAACCTTTGGACCTTTGATGAAGTTTGTAGAGTGGCAGCAAGGGTTGAAACAAGTTGCAAGAAAGCCAAAGACACTTCAAAACTTCGATCCTAGAAAAGCGTGATACTTTTCCTCAAAAATTAAACTTTGATAAGAGTACTAAACCACCCTTCATCAAGGAAAGAGTCAACTTCAAAGCACCAAGGTAGTGATTCACGCATTGTTTTGTTTCAAGTGTAAAGGGCAAGGTCACATTCAAAGAGATTGTCCTCATGCTAGGGTCACAACAACTCGAATGGGTAGATGAGGAAAACCTTGAAGAAGAGGAGAGGTGTATGGGATGAGGGAGAGAAGAGTATGCAAATATGAAAATATGGAGGAAAACGGAGAAGTTGATGTGAATTTGTTATAAACAAACGCCAACTCACAAGAACTTAGACTTCAAATTTGATAAAGCCACGCACCACAAATCTGAACGTTAAGGCGAATAATTTGAATTTGATTAAAGCAAAACACCCCAAATCCTAATACTATCATCACGTGAGATACAGCAAAGCACCACTCACCAATTCGAATTTCTCACAAGAAACTCTCAAAAATTGTTACTTCGTGAACAAAGAAAAACCGGAAACACTTGTGTTGAATGAATCTCTCTAATCTGAATTTTATTGATGTTTTTACATCCTATTATAGGAATAAACTATCAACACAATATTTCAGAAACCTAAACATACCCTAACTACCTAGATATGATTATAAAACAAACTAAGATAGGATAACAAGAAAATCCTAACAAAACGGATACATCTTTTGCACCATATATTGGTATCTGAGTTCTAGTCTAAACTTAGAAGTTTTGCAAACAATCAGCCACTCATATACCCATAACAACCTTAGGTTGAACAAAGTCAACACACAAAATCCCAGCGTTGACAACGTTGCCCCAACTTCAAATCTTCCAAAATCCCCCATATGCATGGCTTGATTTCTCGTTGATTTTGTTGCTCGTGCGATTCAAGACTCAAGAAACTCTTCAAGATTAATCTTTATTTCAAGAAACCCCATTTTGGTTCTCCATGCTGATTCCATCAACTTGACTCATAACAATCAAGAAAATAACAAAAAACACCCATTGGTAAAAACCCTATCAAATACGTGGGAAAAACCCATAGAGCTCAACATTCTAAACGACTACTATACTTGCTTTTATTTACGGTAATACGCTTGTGCATGTCACCATGCACACTAGAAATCCACCTAGCCAACCCAAGAAGCCTGTGTCTCCAAAGCCACTAACTCTCGCCAAGTGGCCTTCTTGTTTTCACCTTCAACCACCCCAACCCCGAAGTTTTGCTCATTTATATGTAATCATCCCCTCTTTCTTCAAAGAGTTTGTCCCTCAAACCTCGAAGGTGTCATCAGGAACATGGGAGCTATCACAACGTTGAAAGTAGCATGGACTCCATATTCCCCTGTTAATCTCCAATTTATAAGCTTAATCCCACTTACTTATGATCTTAACGGTCCTCACACATAGGCATAAGTTATTCTTTCCTTTGTTTGGAAATCTTTCCTTCCGCAGTGTAACCAAACCAAATCCCCTTCTTTGTAGACAGTTGTGATTTATTTTTGTTTGCTCGTGCCTTATAAATATCATTAACCTCTCAATCAGCCCTTTCTGCATGAATTTTTTGCAGTACTCAACCTTAGTCTTGGCATCTTTGTGTACCAACTCTCCTTAGGAATACTTACAAAATCAATTGGTAACTTAGGATAACTCCATAGACAATCTCGAAAGGTGAGTGTTTATTACATAAGTAGGTGACCTGTTATAAGCAATTCAGCATGGCAAGCTTCAATCCCAATCTTTTTGTGTTTTACTCACCACCCGCAACAACCCCCCTAGTTTCGATTAGGACTTCTTTGTTGCCCACTGTTTGAGGATGATAAGATGTGCTACAAAAGTTTCGTGCCTATTAACCCTCCTTCGA